>JALXJV020000007.1:114733-327320 GCA_024633595.2 Lepomis macrochirus
CAAAGTGTTTCTGGAAAACTGTCCACCATCTCAGGAGTCCCTGTGGACCTCAACTGGGGAGGTAATTGGGCAGTGAAAGGAACACTTTGAGGAACTCCTAAATCCGACTGACACGTCCTCTCTAGTAGAGACAGAGCTGGATGCTGATGGGGGTTTCTCGTCAATTTCCCTGGAGGAAGTCACTGAGGTAGTCAAACAACAGTGGCAAAGTGGCAAAGCCCCAGGGATTGATGAGATCCGCCCAGAGATGCTAAAAGCTTTGGGTGTGGAGGGGCTGTCTTGGATGACACGTTTCTTCAACATTGTGTGGAAGTCTGGTACAGTGCCCAAGGAGTGGCGGACTGGGGTGGTGGTTCCCCTGTTCAAAAAGGGGGACCAGAGAGTGTGTGCCAATTACAGAGGTATCACACTTCTCAGCCTCCCCGGTAAAGTCTATGCCAGGGAGCTGGAACAGAGGGTCCGGCCGATTGTCGAACCTCAGATCGAAGAGGAACAATGCGGTTTTCGTCCTGGTCGTGGAACAACTGACCAACTCTTTACTCTCACAAGGATCTTGGAGTGGGCTTGGGAGTATGCCCATCCAGTCTACATGTGCTTTGTAGATCTGGAGAAGGCATATGACCGGGTCCCCCGGGAGATATTGTGGGAGGTGCTGCGGGTGTATGGGGTGAGGAGGGCCCTTCTTAGGGCTATCCAAAGCGAGAGCTGTGTCCGAGTACTCGGCAGTAAGTTGGACTCTTTCCAGGTGGGGGTTGGCCTTCGCCAGGCCTGCGCTTTGTCACAAATCCTGTTTGTGATATTCTTGGACAGGATATCGAGGCGTAGCCGTGGCGAGGAGGGGCTGCGGTTCGGTGGGCTTGGGATCCCGTCACTGCTTTTTGTGGATGATGTGGTCCTGGTGGCATCATCGGTCCGTAGCCTTCAGCTCTCACTGGATCGGTTCGCAGCAGAGTGCGAAGCGGCTGATGAGGATTAGCACCTCTAAATCTGTGGTCATGGTTCTCAGCAGGAAACCGATGGAGTGCCAACTCCAGGTAGGGAATGAGTCCGTACCCCAAGTGAAGGAGTTCAAGTACCTCGGGGTCTTGTTCACGAGTGAGGGCAGACTGGAGCAGGAGATTGGCCGGAGAATCGGAGCAGCGGGTCGGTATTGCACTCGCTTTACTGTAAGCTGGGTCATGACCGAAAGAACGAGATCGCGTGTACAAGCGGCCGAAATGGGTTTCCTCAGGTGGGTGGCTGGTGTCTCCCTTAGAGATAGGGTGAGAAGTTCGGCCTTTCGCGAGGAGCTCAGAGTAGAGCCGCTGCTCCTTTGCGTTGAAAGGAACCAGTTGAGGTGGTTTGGGCATCTGGTAAGGATGCCTCCTGGACGCCTCCCTATGGAGGTGTTCCAGGCACATCCAGCTGGGAGGAGGCCTCGGGGAAGACCCAGGACAAGGTGGAGAGATTATATCTCCACGCTGGCCTGGGAACGCCTCGGGATCCCCCAGTCAGAGCTGGTTAATGTGGCTCGGGAAAGGGAAGTTTGGGGTCCCCTGCTGGAGCTGCTGCCCCATGACCCGACCCAGGATAAGCAGATGAAGATGGATGGATGGATTCTTAACAGAAATTCACCACATGAAGCTTGTACAAGTTACAGTAACAAAGTTCTAGAACTATCTCCTGCCCAGACACACTAAAGCCTCTCATGTGTCGCTTTGGTAGCGAATAGATGCATCAGTCCTTTTAGGAAATCATTTAGGCCCTTTCAGGCCCATTTTTATTGTCATGGATGTGAGGCAAACATATGTTACAAATTCAGAGTAACTTGCCCAACACTGTTCGGTGATCAGTGTCTGTTGAAAATATTTCTCTTTACACCGAGGACCAGAAATCTCTTTCCATAACTTATATTTTAGGAAATGGATTATTAATTTTGATCAGAGGTTTTTGTTGAGTCACAACATTTTCTCTTTAATGCACGAACAGAAACATTAGTTTCCTTCTTTTCTGTGGTGATGGCTCAGTGGATAAGACACATACCTTTAGTGTGAGAGACCTGGGTTAAATTCCAACTGCGACATCTACCATTGTGTTCCTGAGCAAGACAGTTAACCCATAGTTGCTGCAGAGGCTCTAAAATAAATAGCAATTGTATAAAAGCGTCAGCTAAATCAATAATTATTATTATTTTCTTTCTTTCTTCTTTACTACCTTCCCTTCAGGCCTCCTCCTCGCTGACATCATAGAGAAATATTTTGTCTCACCCACGCTCTTCCGTGTGATCCGATTGGCTCGTATTGGCCGAGTCCTTCGTCTTATTCGTGGAGCCAAAGGAATCCGGACTCTGCTGTTTGCTCTGATGATGTCTCTTCCTGCCCTGTTCAACATTGGTCTCCTCCTCTTCCTCATCATGTTCATTTTCTCCATCTTTGGCATGTCTAACTTTGCCTACGTGAAGAAGGAGGCCATGATTGATGACATATTTAACTTTGAGACATTTGGGAACAGCATGATCTGTCTGTTTATGATCACCACATCAGCTGGATGGGACGGTCTGCTGAATCCCATCATGAACACGCCGCCGGACTGTGACCCCGACGTAGAGAACCCGGGAACGACGGTTAGAGGGAACTGTGGCACCCCAGCGTTGGGCATCGTCTTTTTTACCACCTACATCATCATGTCCTTCCTGGTGGTGGTCAACATGTACATCGCCATCATCCTGGAGAACTTCAACGTGGCCACAGAGGAGAGCGCTGACCCACTTTGTGAGGATGACTTTGAGATGTTTTATGAAACCTGGGAGAAATTCGACCCCGATGCGTCACAGTTTATACAGTACAGGTGATTCCTACCTACTTTCTGTAACTCTGATCTTAATCTGGCTAGTTATTGATCCTGATCTGACTCTGATGTGTTGATTAGAAAGAACTCTAATGGACTCTGCTGTCCTCCACAGTGAGTTGTCAGATTTCTGCGACACTCTGAAGGATCCTCTGAGGATTTCCAAACCAAACACCATCAGACTGATCCAGATGGATCTGCCTCTTGTTCCTGGAGACAAGATCCACTGTCTGGACATCCTGCTCGCATTGACTGCACAGGTAAAATGACCTGTGATGCTATGTTGTTATTCTATTACTGCATTTAATATTATTTGAAGTTATATCACATTACATCATATTTGTGCAGGTTTTGGGTGATTCAGGAGCGATGGACACTCTTAAAGCCAGCATGGAGGAGAAGTTCATGGCCAACAACCCTTCCAAGGTTTTACTTGAACACCATTCATATTTAATCTCACAGTTCTGTTTTCAGAATATTTCAAACAATTCTCTGCAGCCAAATTTAAGTTTTGGTTTTATGATCAGCATTTTACTTTTTTACTAATAATCATCCTATTGTACACCAAATGTTCAGATGGTGATAGTTTTCACAGTCTTACACGGTTGCTGTGTCACTTTTGAATTTATTATTATTCTTGCTATTGAAGAATGTTAAACTATCAGAACAGCAATAGTAATATATAGAAGGAATCTGTCTGGATTCATCACCATATTTCAGTTTTTTACCATCTTCTTGACATGAATCAGGACAGGATCTCAATGTATGCAGACGACTGGACTTTATATGTTCAGATGACGTTTTTGAAGACGAAACAGAGACCTTCAGGCATGAATGGAAGATGGTTTGTTGAAGTGGGACTTTATTTGACCGTCAGTGCTTCTGGATTATTTCATGAAAAAAACATTCTTTGGTGACTCGTATCTCACAGATAAGGCAGACTTCATTCATTGGTTCATTCTCGCAGTTGAGAGATTGCAAATTTAAAAAGAGGCTAAAAGAGCCACTTCATGTGGCTCGGAGGGAACTGCTCTCCTTAAAATTTATCAAACTAATCCGATTATAATTGTTACCTACAGGTGTCATATGAACCAATCAGCAGCACTCTGCGGAGGAAACAGGAAGAGGTGGCGGCGACAGTGATCCAGAGAGCATACAGGAAGCACCTTCTGCAGCGGACGGTCAAACTGGCATCCTATAAATACAGAGAGAAGACAGAGGGACGACGAGATGAGGAGTCGCCACCAGAGACAGAAGGACTGCTCTATAAACGAATCAGTCAGCTGTATGGAGATGGAACAGAGACAGAGGAGTCTGCCCGGGTGGAGCTTCAGAGGGACATTCTCCTCCACGCTGCTCCTCCTCTCAACGCTCCCAACTTTCTGCGAGATGACAACCTAAAGGAGTCTATTGTCTGATATGTTTCTCCTGTTTCTTCTTGTTTTCCTCTGCAGCATGCAAACTCACCTGTGGAGCGTTTCCTGTCGGAGGAACAGTGGACAGATCCTGTGTTAGCTTCAGCTTCTGTAAGGACTCAGCAGAGACGACTTGATTTACAGTTGGTCCGTTTGATGAGCAAAGGCTGCAGATTCGGACCCGTAGATGAGTTTTCTTAAACTGTGGGTTGATTCTGTGCTCTTCTTCTGGCTTTGCACTTGAATAAGTTTTATTCCTGCATATTAATGTTCTGTTTGTGTTGAGGTGTTCAGGGAGCTTCAAACAGTCTCTGTCCATGTTTGCTGAGACACTGTATGTCATATTAAACATTACATATAAACTTGATTTAACTACCTACCCAGGTTATTACTAACACGTACATAACACATTATTATGTTATCAGTAATCTGTGACAGTGGGCTATTATTCCCAGCCGGCTGAATTTACCTGTGTTCAGGTGTTTATTGTGCCACAAACCAACTCTTCTCCTTTCCGTGTCACAGACAGTAAAGTGATAATGTGAAGTGTGTAATAGGCTTATTAGCTTTAAGAGAAACCACAGTGACAGCGACATGTTAAGAACAGACTAACTTGTCACGGTTATTTGAATGCTCTAGTTGTTCTGTAAACACACGGCTCCATTTTAACATGTTTGTGAGAGAGAGAGAGGGAGCGAGCGAGCAGAGAAGCTGAGCGAATCAGTGCGCTGCAGGCAGCTCCACAATGACTTTGGTTTTACTCATATTAGATAGTATGTAGTTTGTGGCGGTCAGCGTTGATATTGTGGCGTCGCTGCATTGTGGTGCAGATTCCAGAGACTGTTTTTATGTCATCATAGCTCTGAATAGTGCTGTCATTTCAGGTTTCTCCTGCCCTGCAGTGACTCCTCCCCTTTCCCCGTTATTTCCTTTCACCTGAACTCCCCCACCTACCTGCACACCTGTTGCCTCTTTTCCCATCAACCCTGCAGTATATATACGGCCCATTCCCATTCATTCTTTGCCAGGTTGTCTGTTTTGCTCTCACTTTAGCTTTCTAGTCATCTGTTCTGCCTGCCGGACTCCCTTTTAAGTGAATGTGCCAGTTTTAGTCCACCTGCCTGGTTTTGACTTTTGCCGGCTTTTGGACCGCAAACAAACGTGAACTTTTACTCACCCTGTCATGCATGTGGGTTCAGACCTGTTTCTCCGTCTTTGAGAATTAAACAGCGAAGGTTTTGTTTTCTGCTCTGGTTAGTTTCGTGTGAATGCTAAACAACAGCGGACACACATCTTCAGTGGTTATTGACAGAGCAGACAGCCAATGAGAGGGCAGAGCCTGAACAGATGAGGGCTGGTTAAAGATAATGTTTTTAATAACCCGTGACCTTTTGTGAACTTGTCTTTGATTCTGGTTGGTCAGTTCAGCTACAGGTGTTTTTACAGGAGACTGAGCTCAGGGCAACAGGCCAACATGAGTCAGACATTGCACAGTTTGATAGATACACCGCAGGTTCAGTTTGGCCCTGACCTTTCTGATCGAAGCTACCACAGGTGACTGACAGTGAACTCGTCCAATCAGAACAAGCTGTACCCATCGTCCGCTGAGAGGGCTGTGGGGAGACTGGTCCACCTGCAGTCCATAGCAGCAGCTTCCGCATCTCCGCTCAAGTTCAATAATAAAGTCGCACTAATGAAAGCACCAAACAGAAACTAACAGTCACACACATTCATACACTGGCGGAACAGCCGCCAGGAGCAATTTGGGGTTCAGTTTCTTGCCAAGGACACTGTGACACACACCGGGAATTGAACCGCCAACCTTCCGATTAACAGTCAACCCGCTCTACCTCCTGAGCCACAGCCGCCCACACAGGCTGCTCAAAGTAACCCATGTGGATACACAGACCTACACAAGCACTGTACTGGTGACATGAACACGTTATTCAGACTGATATTATCGTACAGACAGGCAAACGTCTTCAGAGAGATTTGGATTCGCTGGCTGTAACAGAGCTCGATGTCCTCAGAGAAACTTATCATGGTACTGAAGCTGCAAAAATCATTTTCATTATTAAAATCATCTAAAGAGCCGTCTGAGGGGAAAAGTTAGTGCGATCCAGGCTTCAGCGGCGGTGGCTGTGATGTCAACATACATAGATTCACAGCCTATAAATCACAATGACACAGGAAGCTGACAGCTATGCTGATTTAACAAAATAAAAGGAAATGGGTTTGTAAATGTTTTTGATTAACATTAAATGTGTGTTTCATTACAGAAAACTGATCATTAATGATTATCTGCAGCTCTCCCTTCCTCCCCAGGCATATGCTGCATTCTCTTTCTTTCTTGATGTCTATATTATTTCATGTGTTTTTGTATGAAGTATGGTATATCAGTACTCTATACTACTCTATATATACTGTGTATGTTCTAGCATTAATCTTTGTTCAGCGGAAACATCCGTTGTTTTTCATCTTTGATTCTTTGTGTGACTTATTGCAAAGAAACAATCTCTTCACGTAATTGGTGGATGAGTGTCCGAGTCATCAGCCTGCTATTGGTTGACTCTAAATGTTTGAGGATGATGAATAACAGATGTGACCTGCAGTAAAAACAAAGCCATTAAAGATTCAAACTCTCCTTAAAGTCTTTCTGCTGCTGTTCTTTGGCTCACCTGACAATCACACCTACACACCTCTACAACTTTATACCTTTATCCCACCAAGAGCAGCACTAGGCGACACAGGCAAAGGAAAACTTCCTTTAAGAGGCAGAAACCTCGATCAGAACCATGGCTCAGGGCGGGGGCATCTGCCTCGACCGGTTGGGGGTGAGGTGGAGAGAGGGGGGGGGGGTGGACAACTGCAGGAAGTGATAGGAGGAGAGAGAAAAGGGACGAGGAAGCACACGACCACGGGATAGGGAAGAAGTAGAGTTAGTAACATGCATTAATGGGATGAGGTTGCACTCAGAGGGAGAGAGAGAAGAGGAGAGAGGAGCTCAGTGCATCATGCTACCAACACACAAGCATCGGAAATAGAAATGAATCAATACGCTTACTGCAGCACGTCAGCACCCCTCCTCTGTAGCATTGTTGTTAAAATGTGCTCCTTGTCTACAGTCAATGATCGGATTTGACTCTGGCCTGTGATCAAATACAGGCTGCTGCTAACGCCTGGAGGCAAAGGCACAAGGTCGAGATCCTGTGGCAGAGCAAAGCAGTGGATAGGCAAGTCTAAAAATAATTGAGGAGACAGAAGCATCATACATGTTGTCACCCGATTCTTTCTGCTTGTGTGAACTTCAGCTCAGACCAGCTGGATGCAGAGATGCTCAGACATTATGCACCGCTACTGAAAACTTTCCCTTCTGGTGGCTCAGAGGGAATGGTTCCACTTCATGTGGCATGGAGGGAATGGTTCCACTTCCTGTGGTGGAATGGTTCCACTTCCTGAGGCTCAGAGGGAATGGTTCCACTTCCTGGTGTGGAATGGTTCCACTTCCTGTGGCTCAAAGGGAATGGTTCCACTTCCTGAGGCTCAGAGGGAATGGTTCCACTTCATGTGGCATGGAGGGAATGGTTCCACTTCCTGTGGCTCAGAGGAATGGTTCCACTTCCTGAGGCTCAGAGGGAATGGTTCCACTTCCTGGTGTGGAATGGTTCCACTTCCTGTGCTCAAGGGAATGGTTCCACTTCCTGAGGCTCAGAGGGAATGGTTCCACTTCATGTGGCATGGAGGGAATGGTTCCACTTCCTGTGGCTCAGAGGGAATGGTTCCACTTCCTGAGGCTCAGAGGGAATGGTTCCACTTCACGTGGCATGGAGGGAATGGTTCCACTTCCTGTGGTGAATGGTTCCACTTCCTGAGGCTCAGAGGGAATGGTTCCACTTCCTGAGGCTCAGAGGGAATGATTCCACTTCCTGGGGTGGAATGGTTCCACTTCCTGAGGCTCAGAGAGAATGATTCCACTTCCTGGTGTGGAATGGTTCCACTTCCTGAGGCTCAGAGAGAATGATTCCACTTCCTGGTGTGGAATGGTTCCACTTCCTGAGGCTCAGAGAATGATTCCACTTCCTGGGTGGAATGGTTCCACTTCCTGAGGCTCAGAGGGAATGATTCCACTTCCTGGTGTGGAATGGTTCCACTTCCTGTGGCTCAGAGGGAATGGTTCCACTTCCTGAGACTCAGAGGGAATGATTCCACTTCCTGGGGTGGAATGGTTCCACTTCCTGTGGCTCAGAGGGAATGGTTCCACTTCCTGAGGCTCAGAAGGAATGATTCCACTTCCTGGTGTGGAATGGTTCCACTTCCTGTGGCTCAGAGGGAATGGTTCCACTTCCTGAGGCTCAGAAGGAATGATTCCACTTCCTGGTGTGGAATGGTTCCACTTCATGTGGCTCAGAGGGAATGGTTCCCATGGCGGTAAGCCACAGTTGAAATAGTGAAGTCAACCAAAGACGGTTCCATGTATGCCCAAAAATGACGTCAAAACCCTGTCACATCCCGTCACACATGACAGATGTAACTGTATTGCTTGGATTATAAACTCTCAGCGAATCTAAAAGACTATTCGGCCATCAGTGACGCTGCGTTGGTGTTTGACAGGTGAGCCTCGTAAGTGGGCTGATTAAACAGTGACGATCCGAGTCAGACAAACACTCTGAGCCATGAAACTTTATGTTGGCGCAACTATGCAGCTACCAGAATTACGGTGTTTCTGGCGCTGTTCTACGTCATCAAAACATAATCATGCTACGCGATCATGCACAGTAGAAGCTGGTGCCAACAGGAAGTAGCCCTGTAGTAGTATTTCATTGGTCCAAAACTGGCTTCACTGCTCTCCATTCAAATCAGCGGGGGTGGCTTCATCCAGTAATATACTGTCTATGATGGTTCCACTTCATGTGGCTCAGAGGGAATGGTTCCACTTCATGTGGCTTGGAGGGAATGATTCCACTTCCTGGGGTGGAATGGTTCCACTTCCTGAGGCTCACGGGGAATGGTTCCACTTCATGTGGTGGAATGGTTCCACTTCCTGAGGCTCAGAGGGAATGGTTCCACTTCATGTGGCTCGGAAGGAATGGTTCCACTTGCTGTGGCTCAGAGGGAATGGTTCCGCTTCCTGGGGTGGAATGGTTCCACCTCCTGAGGCTCAGAGGGAATGGTTCCTCTTCCTGGGGTGGAATGGTTCCACCTCCTGAGGCTCAGAGGGAATGGTTCCACTTCATGTGGCTCGGAAGGAATGGTTCCTCTTCCTGGGTTCGAATGGTTCCACTTGCTGTGGCTCAGAGGGAATGGTTCCACTTCCTGAGGCTCAGAGGGAATGGTTCCACTTCATGTGGCTCGGAAGGAATGGTTCCTCTTCCTGGGTTTGAATGGTTCCACTTGCTGTGGCTCAGAGGGAATGGTTCCACTTCCTGAGGCTCAGAGGGAATGGTTCCACCTCCTGAGGCTCAGAGGGAATGGTTCCACTTCATGTGGCTCGGAAGGAATGGTTCCTCTTCCTGGGGTGGAATGGTTCCACCTCCTGAGGCTCAGAGGGAATGGTTCCTCTTCCTGGGGTGGAATGGTTCAACCTCCTGAGGCTCAGAGGGAATGGTTCCACTTCCTTTGGCTCAGAGGCAGCACAGCAGCAGCTGTTGTCAGATATAAACGGCCAAAGTTCAAAGAGAAAGACAAGAAGAGTAACAGCTGCCAACAGAACTGACATTACTGAGGATTACATCACACACACAGTAACACACACTCTCTCTGTCTGTGAGTTTCTTGTTGCAGTCGTGGCATGTTTCAGAGGAAACTCCAGCTGAAAGACAGTCTGTTCTCTCTGCTGCTGCTGCTGCTGGACTGGATGAAGACACTTCTGAATACTCTGAGGTCCATATTCTGCTGTGTCTTCATCAGAAAAGCTAACTGTGAAGTTAGTAGAAGGCTTTGATTTAAAAGTCTTTGTGCTCAGGCTGTACTCAATCCTTGTGTTGCTGTCGCCCTTTGCTGGATGTCCTGACATTGACACAGATTTTGTGCCAAAATGAAGCAGCAGATTTGAAGAATATTTTGTTCCTCAAAAGATGACATTACAAACTGAGTGACCATAACGACCTTCATTTGTAAAGTTAGTGGAGTGACCCTTTAACATAAAGACAAATCAAACAGTTAAGTGTAAAGGCTGTTTTAATTGTGATAAATGAACTCCAGTAGTTACATAATTTCAGCAGTGGTCTGCATAATATAGCTTCCCATGCTCCATTATGGTAAAATGATTTTGTTGTCTGTGCATTCCACAGTAGAGTCTCAATCAGAAGACAACAGGGACCCTTGCAGTCTGGGAGCAAACTTATGAGGGTGTACCATAACTCGTATATGCTGAAGGTCCGTCACATGCCTAAATATTCAAAATCTATCAATCATTATCAATATTTTGATATTGACATCACCATCTCTTTCATCTGGGCCCGGTGTTCTCAAGTATAAGAGTGTGTCTCATATTCTGCACTGTGTTCATACATCTGTGGGGTGGTGATGGTCCAGTGGATAAGACATGCCTTTGGTGTGAGAGACCCGGGTTCAATCCCCCACTGTGACCCATCCACCATTGTGTCCCTGAGCAAGACACTTAACCCCTCGTTGCTCCAGAAGCGTGCGACCTCTGACATGTATAGCGATTGTCAGTCACTTTGTATAAAGCGTCAGCTAAATGAATAAATGTGTTTCTGTCTCTCTGACCTCTGTGCATGTTCATCTGCAGGCCTGTGATGGACAGATGCTGAACACGATGAATCTGGAAAAGCTGGACTGATGGGGTGGTCAGTCTGCCCTCCCCAGTGTAGTAGAGGTGCTGTTTGAGCCTGTTTCTCCCACGTACAGTAACCCACAGGACAGGCACACAACACAGTACAGTGTACTGAGTACACTGTATTCTGGCTTTGGAGGGTGAACCTCCCCTGAAATGAAGCACCAGCTCCCTCGTGTGGATCACAGAGGAATTTCATGGGTTTAGGACCCAGTGTCTGCCCTTCTCTGTTCCAGCCCCCTATCTACAGAACCTGGATGTCTTTTAACATTTTGTTTTTCCTGAGCGCCAAGATGACTTTATATTCCACCATGCATCTACCAGGAAGAACTGGTCCGGGAACAGTCCAGGTATGTGGTGCTTTGTGAAATTTAGTTTGTGCTGTCTGATTACGGGGATAAGATCAGGCTGCTTAGCTGTGATATATTTCTTATTGGATAAATTTTGAATGATGGCTCATTCCTGTCTCATTTGAATACTCTCTCTAAAAGGTAATTACTGTTAGTGATCCATTAATATGATTTGAGGCCCTTTATTAGCTGGATTGATGATAATTTAGGGATTTTCTTGTCATTTTTTGATTGTCTCTAAGGAAAGGGGATCCCCTACACCTGGAGGAGGCCTATAGGGGTCAAGGCACTGTTGAGATCACTTTGCCTCTCCCTGGGTTGTCTGACCAATAAAGGGGTTTGGGATGGAGAGCTAAAGGCAAAGCATGGGCTCAGGGTTCTCCTCAAAGTGTGCACCAGCATGGTGGAGGGAGGACAAAGAAGATCCCAGGTGAGATCAGCCCCAGAATACAAATGGGCAGAGTATTTCAAATCCCGATGAGTCCCCCACGTGTCAGATGACTACACAGTTATCAGAAGTTAGGGCCATCCATTGGCCAGGCGAGGGAGTAAAGGGTTTGAATTCTGTTGCCATCTCTGCTGCACACTACGAAGCACCATGTAGGCTATTCTACCTGATCTTCTTTTGATAACTAATGATAGCAACGTAATATTGTTTCATTTCCATTCACTGGGCCCCCAAGGGAGGCCCGCCTCACACTTTGACACGCCTGGCCTATGGGACAAACCCAGGTACCAAACCCGGTTTAGTCTTTGCCATGTTCATCAACAATAAACACAGTTAAAACAGACAAAAAAGGAACAGTTTAACTAGATAACCTAATTAATCACAGTAGACGTACATAAAAGCAAATACTAATCACCAAATTAACCAAATCTAAACATGTCGGCAAAATCGCACAGGCAAAACGCTCTTATTCTGAAATGCTCCTTGTGGGATGTGGGAACTAATGCAGGCCGCAGTGAAGAAGGAAGAAGAATCACAAAAGGACAGAAAACAAGTTCTTAACGTTGTGCAGGCTGCTGAGATGCTGAGGGTCAGAGGACGGAACTAAACCACAGGTCACAGACAGCCTGTGTGAGTCCGGGTTCATAGGCTACATACGCTGTGCATCACTTCCCATGATGCACAGCGGTGAAGGAGTTTTGTTAATATTTGCTAAAATAAGTTTGCCATTTGTTTGAAATGCAAATGTTATTTCATGACGGATGTCTTCTTAAAACGTGTCTGCTTAGAATATAATACTTTTGCAGGTAATTGTTATTGTTGTGGTGGTTCAGCACTGAAACCAGGAACGAAGGGGGACTG
The DNA here is from genome assembly GCA_024633595.2 of Lepomis macrochirus. Taxonomy (NCBI): domain Eukaryota; kingdom Metazoa; phylum Chordata; class Actinopteri; order Centrarchiformes; family Centrarchidae; genus Lepomis; species Lepomis macrochirus. The sequence goes on from JALXJV020000007.1 coordinate 127,430, forward strand.
TTTCCTTTGATAAGAGGCGCTGAAGCTACCGACCTCAGAGCTGCGTTAGTAGAAAGTGAATACAGTGTGTGCTTGCCCAATGTTGCTAATGATGTTATGTTGTTGTTCAAGATTACCAATGTTAAACCGAATTGGCCCGCAGGCCACTGGGATTGGGCCCCGTGCGGCCCTGCATTTAGGGGTAGGCCGATGCTACGCGCTGTGCACGCTCAGCACAATGAAGCACGAGGTCTCCCCTCTGACTGTCACTAACTGCTCTTTGCTTATGTTTGAGCCACAGTTCACAAAAGTGTAAAATACAAAACTTGTATGCACAGTTTCAATCTCAGAGACGTTAGCGAGTCGTTTCAGTGAGAAAGTAAAACCTGAAATGTGAAACCCAGCTGATGGAACTGCAGAGTCTGTTTTTTCAGACGGTCACAGACTAAAAACCGTCTTTGGTCGCTTTCAGCGTCAGGTTTCTGTTTGGTAACAAGTTTAATGAGACAAAGCTGTTGCTGCTGGTTGTTGTCTCGTGTATCTGAGCTGATGGCGCTCTGCTCGTATCGCTGTCATGGAGCGTTGAATAAAGTCAGTTTCCTGCGTGATGGAACTGTTAAACGTCTGACCTCAGATCAGTGACGGCTGTGAATAAATTCAGATCCCCGAGGACAAAAACATCCAACATCTGACGTTGTTTTCTAAAAGTGGATCTGACTTTTTTACATTTTCCATCAGCAACGTGTTTCCTGCAAATTTCAACTTTAAATATTCACGTTGTTCCTCACAGAGACGCCTCAGAGCCGTTTGCTTTGAGGGGTTTCTGATCAACATTACTAACTGTTATCCCACATGTTGTCAGATGTTGCTTTTGTTTTTCACGTTTGATCACATTTCAAACGTTTTACAGACTCCACTGGTTTCTCTTCGTGTTCGTAGCTGATGTCAAAGTGTTGAATCTTGTTCCATGAATATCAAATCTGCATTCATTTATCTTCAAGTGAAACTATTTCCTTTTTACTGCAGTACATTTATTTAGTTACTTTTCAGATTCATATTTTACCACTTACATATTACTGCAGTCGTGTCGTAGAAACAACACCTCTCTGTGGTCAGCGTTCAGTTTGTCTGTTTTGGGCTACTGTAGAAATATGGAGGTGCAACATGGCAGACGGTGGAAGCCCTCCACCTGCGCTCTTCCCCGCCTATTAACGTGAGGATAACATAACGTAGCCCTGCTGCTAAATGGAGATCAGTGAATGTTTTGCTTCACACAGACTCTTTGTAGCGCTGCGTCGTTTTATCCACAGCCACGCTGAGCTTTGAGAACTCTGAGCTCGTTCGTTCAGCTTCCTGTTCGCAACACGTGTTTTGCTCGTCTAGAGTCATGCTGGTTTCTCTAATGTTGCACCAGAGTGAAGATTTCATCAAACTCTTCTGTGTAGAACCATAAATCCTTCATCCTGCCAGCTCCTGATGGTCATTTTGGTCATTAACCCTTAGTAGTGCTGTGCCTTCCTATAGAACATTAAAACATGTTTACCATGCCAGTGACTCCTGTGGGTTACTTTAATTATTAATCACGATAGATTTTATATTCTCCTCTGTGAGAGATGTGCCCTGAGCTGATGCTTCATATGGATGTTGATGCCATTTAAACTGTAAGTCTGCCGATAGATCCCCCTTAAATCCAACACACTGCACTAAGTAAACAATTTGAATGCTTCATATAAACAAAACACTAATGACCCTGCCAAGGTTTTATTTAAAAGTAAAAGCACTGCTGTCATTTCACTTATGTTTTGGACTGACTGTCATGTAAGCAGCATGTCAATGTCGAGTCAGATGGAAAATACATTTATTCAAATACTACTTAAGTACAGTTTCCATTTTCTGCTACTTTGTACCTGTGATCCATTATAGAGAAATATTAAAAATACTTATTCATTCAAAATCTATACACACCCATGAGCACTTCCACCCTGGTCTTTCAACCACTCAGCACCAGATCGTAGTCTACTCTGGTGGTAGTACCTCCAGGCCAGCAGGTGGATCTTTCTCTGCGTTGTGATGTGCAATCGTCACTAATTCTGTTCTTGTGCTTCAGGATCACTCCGCTCCACCTGCTGCCTGCCCACCACCAGCCACACCAGCTCCATTCATTCCCCCCGTCTTCCTGGACCACCATCACCCGTCCTAACAGGTCGCCTTTCCCCTTCCTGATTCAATCCATACTCCTAACCACCCCCCAGGTGAAAAGCTCAATGAGCACAAACACAGCAAACGTCATTAAGAACTACCTTCAGCTTAAAGAAGAACAAGGAGTCCTACAGTCCCACAGAGCCCTGTGAGGCCCCCACAGAGCCCCGTGAGGCCCCCATAGAGCCCTGATCTCAACATCATCCAGCCTGTCTGGATCACATGAAGAGAGGGGAGCAGCTGAGGCTGTCTGGATCCACAGATGGACTGTGGGGAGGCCTCCAGAAGGTTTGGACCGACCCACCTGCAGAGCTCCTTCAGAAACAGAAACTGTGTCTGAAGGCAAAGGGGGGCCACAGCAGATCCTGATCTGGTCTAGGTTTTTAATCATTCATCATTTGAAACCATGATTAAAGCTCACCTCATTCTGAGCAGGACCTTCTGTTCTAAAAATGTAAAAATGCTGCTGTTCTATGAAAAGACTACAGACTCAACGTCATCAGTGACTGATGATTTGATTTTACTGGTTCCTCCTCACGGAAAGATTTTCAGCAGATTTAGACTTCTAACTGAAAGATTTAACTTTATTTCACGTTCCAGTCCAACAGAATCTGATTCAGTTTATTAGGCTCCAAGTCCAAGTGGGGCTGGGAAGTACCAGCGGAGCAGGGAACCCTGTAGGAATTGTATTCATTTTTATTATTATTCTTCCGCTGCTAAAAGTGCTACAGATGCAAAACTCAGTGTAGGTCAAAACCCCTGCAAGTACCTCAGGGACAAATATCCGCATACTTCTCCCTCTAGGTGGCGTTATAATCAAGGTAGTTGCTAAATCGTGAAAACTGAAAAACCTATTTTAATTAACTGAAAAACCACAAGCCCGATCAGCACCAAACTTGGCACGGACCATCTCTGGATGCAGCTCATACAGGCTTGTGCTCCCCGTAATGATATGCAAAAAACAGTTGGACTTTACGAAAAGCGCTACAAACAGGATGTGATGTCATATCATAGGCTAAGAATGACTGATCTACACCAAACTCGGGGACCTTATCTGCCATGCTCTCCCGAGTGCCTGTGTGAAATTTGGTGTCAATCGGTCTCTAGGTGATGCTATTAATGGTATATAAAATTACCCTCTCATAGACATACATTCATTTTATATCTCCGGAAAAGTCCCTTTAACTTCAAACTGTGATCGTTTATTCACCGCGGGCCCTTGGAGCCACGCCAGGGTCGACTCGCGCGGCCTGCTTGCAGTTCTAGTTTGTCTTGTTTTCATCATCAACAGTCAGTGTTGATGCTCCATCAATATTACTATGAAGGTGTTAATGTTAAATACAGGTCAACACTCTGTCACTCGCCTGGTGGTTTGCTCGCTTCATGTTTCTGGTGATGAATTTAATCAGCAGCTTTTCTGCTATAAAGCCACAAACTCTGAGCTGAAAACACCAGAACGCTCTCACTACTCAGGTACGATCAGACTAACCAGAAGTGAATCCAGCCCTGAAACAGAACCAGGACCCGAGCTGAGTCCAGACCAGCCATGGACAGAGGTGAGACATAAACACTCCTTTTATTCTTTTCGTCTGTTTGTTTTTTCTTTGGTGACACGAAAAATCTCCCGGTATGATAAAACGTAGAGTCGGTAAGTCGCTCTTTACTGTGATGATGGTTACCGTGGTAACTAAAGAGCATGGCTGCGCTGAGGTGATGTCACACTGCACTGTGATGCTCTGTGACATCATCAGCAGAGCAACAAATAAAAAGCCTAAAACAGTGTTACCTGTCTTAGTTGAGAACAGCTCTCTCCCTCACCTGTGTCTCTCTCTCACCTGTGTCTCTCTCTCACCTGTGTCTCTCTCTCACCTGTGTCTCACTCACCTGTGTCTCTCACCTGTGTCTCTCTAACTCACCTGTGTCTCTCACCTGTGTCTCTCTAACCTGTGTCTCTCTCACTCACCTGTCTCTCACCTGTGTCTCTCTCTCACCTGTGTCTCTCTCTCACCTGTGTCTCACTCACCTGTGTCTCTCACCTGTGTCTCTCTAACCTGTGTCTCTCTCACTCACCTGTCCCTCACCTGTGTCTCTCTCTCGCACCTGTGTCTCTCTCTCACCTGTGTCTCTCTCACCTGTGTCTCTCTCACCTGTGTCTCTCTCTCTCACCTGTGTCTCTCCCTCACCTGTGTCTCTCTCTCACCTGTGTCTCTCTCACCTGTGTCTCTCTCTCACCTGTGTCTCTCTAACCTGTGTCTCTCTCACTCATGTCCCTCACCTGTGCTCTCTCGACCTGTGTCTCTCTCTCTCTCACCTGTGTCTCTCTCTCACCTGTGTCTCTCTCTCACCTGTGTCTCTCTCTCACCTGTGTCTCTCTCTCACCTGTGTCTCTCTCACCTGTGTCTCTCTCACCTGTGTCTCTCACCTGTGTCTCTCTCACTCTCCTGTCCCTCACCTGTGTCTCTCTCACTCACCTGTCCCTCACCTGTGTCTCTCTCTCGCACCTGTGTCTCTCTCACCTGTGTCTCTCACCTGTGTCTCTCTCTCACCTGTCTCTCTCACCTGTGTCTCTCTCACCTGTGTCTCTCTCTCACCTGTGTCTCTCTCACCTGTGTCTCTCTCACCTGTGTCTCACTCACCTGTGTCTCTCTAACCTGTGTCTCTCTCACTCACCTGTCTCTCACCTGTGTCTCTCTCTCGCACCTGTGTCTCTCTCTCGCACCTGTGTCTCACTCACCTGTGTCTCTCTAACCTGTGTCTCTCTCACCTGTGTCTCTCTCTCTCACCTGTGTCTCTCCCTCACCTGTGTCTCTCTCTCACCTGTGTCTCACTCACCTGTGTCTCTCACCTGTGTCTCTCTAACCTGTGTCTCTCTCACCTGTCTCTCTCGCTCTCATTTGTGTCTCTCTCTCTCCCCGTGTCTCTCCCTCACCTGTGTCTCTCTCACCTGTGATTCTGTCACCCGTGTCTCTCTCACCTGTCTCTCTCTCTCTCACTTGTGTCTCTCTCTCTCCCCGTGTCTCTCCCTCACCTGTCTCTCTCACCTGTGATTCTCTCTCACCTGTCTCTCTCTCACCTGTGTCTCTCACTCACCTGTGTCTCTCTCACCTGTCTCTCTATCACCTGTGATTCTCTCACCTGTCTCTCTCTCACCTGTGTCTCTCTCGCCTGTCTCTCTCTCACCTGTGATTCTGTCACCTGTCTCTCTCTCACCTGTGTCTCTTTCACCTGTCTCTCTCTCACCTGTGTGTCTCTCACCTGTCTCTCTCTCACCTGTGATTCTGTCACCTGTGTCTCTCTCACCTGTCTCTCACCTGTGATTCTCTCTCACCTGTCTCTCTCTCACCTGTGTCTCTCGCTCACCTGTGTCTCTCTCACCTGTCTCTCTATCACCTGTGATTCTCTCACCTGTCTTTGTCTCACCTGTGTCTCTCTCGCCTGTCTCTCTCTCACCTGTGATTCTGTCACCTGTCTCTCTCTCACCTGTGTCTCTTTCACCTGTCTCTCTCTCACCTGTGTCTCTCTGCCTGTCTCTCTCACCTGTCTCTCTCTCACCTGTGTCTCTCTCACCTATGGCGCTTCTTTTTATGGCATGCGGTTGGAAAGTGCAGCTCTGTCTCCTGTCCTCTGTGTCTACCTGTCCTGTGTCACACTGGGAGCTTCAGTCTGTATGTTGTCAACATTTTTCTTAGTTTAGGACATTTTATTGTCCTCAGGTAATTTGCCAGTGTGAATTCTCTTTTTAGGATCAGATAACTTTGTGATTTACTTTGTGTTTTGGTCGTTTCATTTTTCTTTCTGCTTGTTGATAATTTGGTTTGGTCTGTTTGAGTTGGTGTTGCTGTCCTGAGGCTGTTGGGGACTTGTTACTGCAGAGAGCCTCAGGACCAGCTGGCTGAGGGGACTCTGCTCTGGTTTCAGCTCCTGGTATGTTCGGGCTTTGTGATGGTCTGTCTGGGGGTTAACTGATGTTAAGTGATCTTGTCTGTATTTTTATTGGCCGAGCTCTGCTCTGCACAGGTTATTTGGTGTTTTTCTCTGCACCTGCAGGATGCTCTGACAGAACTCAGTATGGAAAGATTCTATCATTGTTTTGTCCCATTTGTCAAATTCATTATTAAGTTTTGGCCCCCATACAGAATTATTGGTTGTAGTACAAATTGGAAAATTTTAAGCCAGATTTCAATGTGAATATATATTTTAATGTTTCTTTTTATTGCATAGAAAGCTCTCCTTGCTTTGTCCCTCAGATCTTTCACAGCCATGTTGAAGTTTCCTGTGTATGTAATGTTGAGGCCAAGGTAAGTATCTCTCACCTGTCTGTCACTTGTGTCTCTCTCACCTGTGTCTCTCTCTCTCACCTGTCTCACAGTCATCCTTCTGCTGTCGGTGGTGTCTCTGGGCGTTTCCTCTCAGCCAATCACAGATGGCCAGCGTCTGTTCTCGATCGCAGTCAGCAGAGTTCAACACCTCCACCTGCTCGCTCAGAGACTCTTCTCTGACTTTGTAAGTGTACGGCAGCTCGCAGGGACAAAAACACACAACAGAGACAAGTAGAGTTCTCGTCCCAGGTTATGTATCTCCGCCAACTAGTCAAGTCATGGCTGAGCATACTTCTATAAGACATGGAGTGAATACATCTATTATAGAAGGAATACAAGCTACAAAGAGTATTTTTGGCAAAATGAAAGTTACTATATACATATATACCTATACATTATACATATTATATATATGTATGTATATATGTATGTTTTATATATATTTATAATGTATATGTATACCTCTGTGCGTACCTCTGTGTATAACTGTGTATACCTGTTTCTGTGTGTATACCTGTGTGTATTTCTGTGCATGTGTGTGTTAGGAGAGCTCTCTGCAGATGGAGGAGCAGCGTCAACTCAACAAAATCTTCCTGCAGGATTTCTGTAACTCTGACTACATCATCAGCCCCATCGACAAGCACGAGACACAACGCAGCTCTGTGAGTACTTCACCACACGCTACTCCTCAAACTGTATATAATCTGTTCTTGTATGCACATACAGTTCGCTCTGAAATGTTTGGTATCACCAGAGCCTTTTAATGAAACATGTCATATTACTTCCTATATCGATTTCATATCTCGTATCTATTGATTGGTTCTAGGTTCTGAAGATGTTCTCTCTCTTGTATTGATTGATTGGTTCCAGGTTTTGAAGCTGTTGTCTATCTCGTATCGACTGATAGGTTCCAGGTTCTGAAGCTGTTCTCTCTCTCATATCGATTGATTGATCCTAGGTTCTGAAGCTGTTGTCTATCTCTTATCGATTGATTGGTTCCAGGTTCTGAAGCTGTTGTCTATCTCTTATCGATTGATTGGTTCCAGGTTTTGAAGCTGTTGTCTATCTCATATCGATTGATTGGTTCTAGGTTTTGAAGCTGTTGTCTATCTCATATCGATTGATTGGTTCTATGTTCTGAAGGATTTGTTTATGTCAAAATATTTGATTGGTTCCAGGTTCTGAAGCTGTTGTCTATCTCGTATCGATTGATTGGTTCCAGGTTCTGAAGCTGTTGTCTATCTCGTATCGATTGATTGGTTCCAGGTTCTGAAGCTGTTGTCTATCTCATATCGATTGATTGGTTCCAGGTTCTGAAGCTGTTCTCTATCTCGTATCGATTGATAGGTTCCAGGTTCTGAAGCTGTTCTCTCTCTCATATCGATTGATTGGTTCTAGGTTCTGAAGCTGTTGTCTATCTCGTATCGATTGATTGGTTCCAGGTTTTGAAGCTGTTGTCTGTCTCGTATCGATTGATTGGTTCTAGGTTCTGAAGCTGTTGTCTATCTCGTATCAATTGATTGGTTCTAGGTTCTGAAGCTGTTGTCTATCTCGTATCGATTGATTGGTTCCGGGTTCTGAAGCTGTTGTCTATCTCGTATCAATTGATTGGTTCCAGGTTTTGAAGCTGTTGTCTGTCTCGTATCGATTGATTGGTTCCGGGTTCTGAAGCTGTTGTCTATCTCGTATCGATTGATTGGTTCCGGGTTCTGAAGCTGTTGTCTATCTCGTATCGATTGATTGGTTCTAGGTTCTGAAGCTGTTGTCTATCTTGTATCGATTGATTGGTTCCAGGTTCTGAAGCTGTTGTCTATCTCTTATCGATTGATTGGTTCCAGGTTCTGAAGCTGTTGTCTATCTCGTATCGATTGATTGGTTCCAGGTTCTGAAGCTGTTGTCTATCTTGTATCGATTGATTGGTTCCAGGTTCTGAAGCTGTTGTCTATCTCTTATCGATTGATTGGTTCCAGGTTCTGAAGCTGTTGTCTATCTCGTATCGATTGATTGGTTCCAGGTTCTGAAGCTGTTGTCTATCTCATATCGACTGATCGAGTCTTGGGAGTTTCCCAGTCGTTCTCTGTCTGGAGGTTCTGCTCCGAGGAACCAGATTTCCCCCAAACTGTCAGAACTGAAGACGGGGATCCTGCTGTTGATCAGAGTGAGAACACACACACACACACACACACACACACTAATCAAATGTAACCAACCAGCTTACCTGTGTGAGTAACCACCTGATCTTGCAGGCCAATCAGGACGGAGCAGAGCTGTTTCCTGACAGCTCCGCCCTGCAGCTGGCTCCTTATGGAAACTATTATCAGACGCTGGGATCCGACGAGTCGCTGAGACGAACGTACGAACTGCTGGCCTGTTTCAAGAAAGACATGCACAAGGTGAGGAAGAGGAGGGCGTGATGTGCTGACAAAGTTCATGAAGATGCTGATGATGTAATGATGATGTAATAACGATGACGTGTTTACAGGTGGAGACCTACCTGACGGTAGCTAAATGTCGACTCTCTCCAGAAGCCAACTGCACCTTGTAGCTCCGCCTCTCTACTGTAAAGCCACGCCTCGTGTGGATGATGTAATCCTGTGTGTTCTGTAGCTCCGCCTCCATGTTCTCTGTAACTAGCGTTAGCATTAGTGTCAGCCTCTGTTCAGTGTTTTGGTGCTGAAACCCAGTGTGATGATGAAGGTTTAAAGCTGTGAACAGGAAGTGATGTCGTACTGTCAGCGTGTGAAATAAAGTGTGAGCTGTGTTGCATTCAGATACGTCTTTGTTGTCTCTGTGTGTCCATCATCTCTGTTAACGGCCTGCAGAGCCCACTGAGACCCCGTCTGTGATCCTGGGCCACATGTTTACACTGGACTTCCTCCTGCTGAGGAGCACTAATAAGTTCTGTAGGATGGTCCATGTTGGCCGTAATATTCTGTTGGGGATTAGGATTTAGATGGCACCAAGATTAATATGAAACAATGTAAGAATTATTATTACTATTATTTAATGATTAATAATACAATTTAACTTAAAGTTAAATTCACTCCAACTACCTCATTCAGTCTCATTAAAGATATTAAACTACTGATTTGGAATTTTGGTTCCTAATTAAATTAATAACGACAACAAAATGACCATTAATAGGGCAGAAGGATTTGGGGTTCTAAGCAGCAGAGGTTGGCGACATGTTCATTCTTATGCAATATATAACAGCATTATTGTTATGTCCCGGTGGCATCCAGGGGATGTGGGACTAACAATTTAATGTGTTCCCGGGTTGGGAAGTCAGGCGGCAGAAACGGGTTTACGTTTAACAGAAATTTTATTATCAGAAAAAGCCAAAAAAAAGCAAAACGATCTCCACCGGAGATGATTAACGGGGAATTCAATCACCACGGAACCAAGGGAGCGTCTATTAAAACAAAAGAAAAAAAATGGTTAGTATAAACTCAAGTCTTCACTGAAACGGTTTCACCGTAGTTTGCCAAATACTTCTCCAAGCCACTCTTCTCACGCTTCTCCACACAGTTCTCCAACAAGACACTCTCCAACACTTCTCCACTGTCACTCTCCACATGTACTACGTTTACATGCAGCCAGTAACCCGTTCAAAACCGGGATATTAGCAATAACCCGGTCGCGCACGGCCATGTAAACAAAGCCAAAAACCCGGATATCCTCATAACCCGGTTTTTAAAAACCCGGTTATTACCCCTGGGGTACCCCTTTTCTAACCCGAATATTTCGTCATGTAAACGTGTATCGGCATATCCCCATCAAAAGGAACATTGATTTGTGTTCTGCGCATGCTCTATTCGCAAGGAATCTTGGTCTTTTGAGTATAGGAACTTCTTGTATGCGCCAAACCCGCGTGCAGTATACCGGAAGTAAACGAGGTAAACATGGCGAGACACAACACAGCACCGTACTTCTGGAGCGAGGAGGAAACCAATTTTCTAATTCATGTTGTCAAAAACATGAATATAATGTCTTTTGTTGACGGCAGAAAGTACAGAGATACTGACATTTACATTTAGAATCGGAAATGACGCATATTGCGTCCTAAGGTTGTCCGTACGTCCAGACGTTAACCGTGCGTCGCCGTTTACATCGAGGTATTGCCAATTGATTACAAATTCCATGTATACAGGAGAAACTCTCTCTGCTCACGCATGTAAACGGGTTATCCCGAATGTTTCAGAAACCCGAATCGTGACCTTAACCCGACCATAACCCGAATATTGACAGCATGTAAACGTAGTCACTGAGGGCTCCTTATACCTGCAGCTGATTAGCTCAAATCAGCTGCAGCTGCGCTGAACCTGGGGGGGAGAGCGCAAAAGAAAGAGAGAAACACCCAGAAGAGAAAAAAAAACACAAACAATCCCAGACCAGGACCTTACAGGACGTGACACCCCCTCCCATAAGAGCAAACCCTTAACATCTGGGTTTGTAAGACACCAGCACAGATCTTGACAGTCTCACCCACTGGCTTTGACGGCTGGAGCAGAGCTGAGTTTGGGCCGTACGGCCCCAGCCACATCCCTGGTCGAAACCTCCATGCCACCGCTTGGTTGTTGACCCGTTTCCCAATGGCATCCTGCAAAGAGTAAAAAGACCTCCCTGCTACCTGTGTCGGACGACGCAACACCTCCCAACACTTGCGGATACGCTCTGACCTCTCACTCACAGGCCTAGCTAGAGAGGGGTCACTTCCCAGCTCCTTAACAAGGGCCTCAGGTGTGCGCAGCAAAGTGCCAGAATCAGACACAGACTCAGTCATATCCACAACTTTCGTCAGCTTTCCTGGTTTATCCGACCTGCAGGTAGCAGAACCCCTAGACACACCTTTTTTCTTAGGGACGGGAACAGCCGGGACTGGAAACACCTTCCCTCCCGCAGTGTCGTTCCCCATGATAAGGTCAATGCCCTTCACCGGGAAACTCGATCGGACACCCACCATGAATGAACCTGTCACAAGATCGGACTTTACGTGAACTCGGCGCAAAGGCGCGGGTACACAACCCATCTCTATGCCCCTTATCTCCGCACTCACGTCCGACTTGTCACTTACGGCTACCGGGAGAACACTAGCGAGGACTAGGGACTGCGAGCATGCCGTATCCCGTAGCACCTTCACAGGGTGCTGATCACTGGCCTTCCCTGTGAGAGAAATAAAACCTCTCGAGATGAAGGGTTTCAAGCAGTCGTCTGGTCCATCACGGGACAAAGACGACAAAGTCGTTACTACCCCCACCGCCTTTGGTTCTCTCAGCCCCAAACCCTGCGTTTCCTTCCAGGCCTCACAGTCAGCTATTAAATGGCCAGGCTTCTGACAGAAAAAACTCAGTCTCTCGGACACAGAACAATTGACACTGGACTTACGGCTGCCATTACCACCCACGCGACGGACAGATTCCTGCGTGCACACTGGTGGAGAAGAGTCTCGCTTGCTGAACGAGGCCTTGTGGGTGAGCGTGAACTCATCAGCCAGTGTAGCAGCTTACCGCAGGTTGGTAACCTTCTGCTCATTCAGATAAATTGCAACACGTTCGGGCAGACAGTTTTTGAACTCCTCCAGCAGCACTAGCTCCGTCAAAGAGGTAAGATCATCTACCTTACTCGCTGCACACCACCTGTCAAATAGCGTTCTCTTTTCTCAGGCTAAATCGACATACGACTGGTCAGAGTTTTTTCTAAGGCTACGAAAATGTTGTCTATATGCCTCTGGCACCAGCTCGTAAGCACGGAGAATAGCGCCTTTCACCTTCTCGTAGCTCAGCCCATCTTCCACCGACAAAGCAGAGCAGGCTTCCTGACCTTTCCCCGTCAGTCGACACTGCAGTAAAATCGCCCACACATCTTTAGGCCATTGCAAGGCTGTTGCAATGCGTTCGAACACGCTAAAGTAAACCTCAACCTCCGACTCTCTGAAGACCGGAACTAATGAAATGTTCCTACTTACATTGAATGTGGAAGTGTTGGCTCTACTGTGGGAATGCTCACCCCCCGGAGTAACATCCTGGCCCCCCACTCTCGCCTGGAGCTCCACCTGGCGCATCTTTAAAGCCGTCTCAGCCTCCAGTTTTTTCAGCTCCAGCTCTCGGCGAAGCTGAAACTCTCGCTCCCGTTCCATACTGCAGTCAAGCCAGCCCCCACTTCGAAAAAGACAGTCAAGCCAGCCCTCGCGCTGTTACGCGATGCGTGTTTTTTGTAGACATTACGGTAACATCGTGTCGCAGCACATTTCAAAATAAATGTGAACTTCTGCTGAACATAATGCAATTGCTGTGGCAGAAACGATTGAATAGATAAATAAATGCTTAAGAAAATAGTACATTTTCACAAATATTACTAAATTCAGCCAAGATGCAAACTCATGTAAAAAGAAAACCTAACATAAAAATGTCTAATATTTTCACAGAATTTGCTGTTTTCAGATGCATGTAAAAAGAAAACCTTCTGTTTCCACTAACTCGTTTCACTTCACAGTGATAGCAGACCACCTCAAGCTCAGAAATCACTGTTTTTGACAACACGTGAAAACAGTTCATTAGCAAAAGGCTAACGCTAGTTTAGCAACAGACATCTGCAATAGTTAATATCAGAGTCATGCAATTCCGATGTTAATATGACCAAAAAACACTTACATTTTAGCTTCATTTGCTGACGCAAAAGAGTCCTAAACTGCCGCTGAAAAAACATGCACAACCAAAATAAGATTCTTCTTCTGCTCTGGACTTTATGCCGGATCGCAACCACCATATTTAGATGCATACCGCCACCTACTGTCCTGGAGTCTATCATTACACGGCATTATGTACTTCAGGTTACAGGTTCAACCAAAAAACCATACCGTGTGTCACTTAAAAGGGCCCCCTGGAAACACTTCCGTTGTGTTGTCTAAATGTGTTGTGTTGTCTTAATGTGTTGTGATGAATTTGAATGTGTTTTCTTAAGTTGCAGTGTGTTGGCATTTCAGGGCCACCGTACTGAAGCGCTTCCCGCCGGCTGCACATACAGGTCCGTGTGCAGCGGTGGCGTCACTTAACTGATCCTTTGGAAAATGTAGCGTGTGTGGAAGCTGACGCGCTGCTCGGCCAATAAAAGAGCTTTGATTTGATTCAGAAAACAGCGACGCTGCCACCAAGCTACTGAGAAATGTAGTTAAACTAGTAACGGTGCTGCTTGTAGCGACGCCGCTGCCCGACGCCGCTGCCCGACGCCGCTCGTACGGTGGGCGTGTTGAAGCAGCTCGGTGGCAGTAGGGCGCTGAGACGATGATGCACCGGCTCTGTCTGGTTGCAGCAAAGACGGAACGACTTTCTGCTCTTAAGTTTATTCCACGCACAGTCAAAGGCTTCACCAGGTTTGTCGTGTCGCCGCTCTGGGCAGCATTTATCTTACGTCGCAAATACTGTTGCATCAAGCCCATAGACTGTATATAAAAATGGACGTAGCGTCCGTGACGTCACCCATTGGTTTCTGAAGAGCTGTTTTGAAGCTCAAAAGTGGCGGTGCTGGTCGCCGCCATCTTGGCAGCGCGTCACCGCGCGTCACTCCCGGATAACCAAAAATGGGCAAAGAGGCGGGTCGTAGGTGGAGCTGAGGTGACATTTTGCTGAAACCACTCCCGCCTAGCTTGAGGTGACCGAGTTAGCTCAGGCTAAGGAGCTAATGCTACATGCTACTCGGTGGTACTGTACGGTGGAGGTTGGAACCTGCGCGGCCGTGTCGTTACCAGTTTACGGACATGACCAACTACAGTCAAGGTAAGACACCGGAAAATAATAAAATAACTCACATATCTGTTATTGACATTATACTTCATAAGCTTTTAAATGCTTTTTTGATATATAAATGTGATAACGTTATTTTGCAACACTAACGTTACGTTAGAACAGTGAATCAGTTATTAATTAACGTTACCTTAAGTTTACTGAACGTTAACGTTACATATCAAACGAACAATTAAATCAATTAAAGCTGCAAGCAGCGATGGGCGGGCCCTCGCACATGTGGCGTGTCGGGGCGTGAGGCGGCCGCGTTGCCTATTGTGGACCCCTGCCTGTGCGGCTGTGAGTTTTCAATACGTTTCGGACGCTGCATGAAGGTGTTGTAACTCGCTTCCTGTTGCCAGCAGGTGGCGCTATGACTGTGGGTGAATGTTGGCATGTGTCCAGGGCGGGACTCTTGTCAATTGTGTAAAATTTCGTGCAGATCTGAGCATGTACATTGAAGTTACAACCATTTCCTGTGTCATGGCGAAGACTTGATCTTTGACGCCACGCCACGAACACGGCGATTAACGAAAATTCACAGATAGCACAACTTTTCATCGTCAATGCCTTTAGAAGGCACAGCACAAATGTGAATTCGATCCGACTGTATCTCTAGGAGGAGTTAGTTAAAATACACAGTGTGTAAATCACCAAAACTTTGCCCTAAAATTCAAAATGGCCGACTTCCTGTCGAGTTTAGGCTATGGGTTCAAGAGGCTTTTTTGTGCGTCTGGACATGCCAGATGTACCACAGAAATTTCGTAGATGTTGGTCAAACGTGCGGCGGGGGCTGCTTCGTTAAAGGTCACTTCCTGTTGCCAGCAGGTGGCGCTATGGCTTGGGGTGAATGTGGGCATGTACATGTGTTCAGGGCGGGACTCTTGTCAATTGTGTAAAATTTCGTGCAGAGCTGAGCATATACAGCCAAGTTACTACAACTTCCTGTTTCATGGCGAATCATCTACGCCATAGACACCCGCATTGACGAAAACGCGCAGATAGCACAACTTTACATCGTCAATGTCTTGAGAAGGCACAGCAGAAATTTGAAGTCGATCCGACTAAATCCCTAGGAGGAGTTCGTTAAAGTGCGGAGTGTGCAAATCGTCCCAAAATGGCCCCAAAATTCAAAATGGCCGACTTCCTGAAGATTTTAGAGTATGGGTTCAGGAGGCTTTTTTGTGCGCCTGGACATGCCAGATGTACCACAGAAATTTCGTAGATGTCGGTCAAACGTGCGGCGGGGGCTGCTTCGTTAAAGCTCACTTCCTGTTGCCAGCAGGTGGCGCTATGACTGTGGTTGAATGTTGGCATGTACATGTGTTCAGGGCGGGACTCTTGTCAAGCGTGCCAAATTTCGTGCAGATCTGAACATGTACAATGAAGTTACAACAACTTCCTGTTTCATGGCAAATCTTCGACGCCACGGACACGCCCATTGACGAAAACGTGCAGATAGCACAACTTTTCATCGTGAATGCCTTTAGAAGGCACAGCAGAAATTTGAATTCGATCCGACTAACACCCTAGGAGGAGTTCGTTAAAGTAGTTCTTGAGGCTTTTTTTTGCGTCTTGATATGATACACGTCCCCACCAAATTTCGTGCATGTAGGTGGAACGTGGACGAGGGGCTAATTTTTTCTAATTTTCTAGGTGGCTTAGTGAGCCATTTTGCCCGCTCCGTCCGCTGAAACCCACAAAATACTGAAATTTTTCACCAGTCCTGACACGCGCGTGCCAAATTTGGTGAGTTTTCGAGCATGTTAGCGTCGCGAAAATGGGGCTTACTTTGCAGAAAAAAAAGAAAGAAAGAAAGAAAGAAAAAAAATAATCCTAACAGTTTCAATAGGGTCCTTCGCACGTTTCGTGCTCGGGCCCTAATTAACCCTTTTACATACCGTTGGTTAGGAAGCAGTTACCTCAGTTGTTACTTGTAATAAACGTAATAAGCTAGCGGTAGCGTCCTTACTTACATGATGGACGCTGTATAAATTGTAAAACGTTAGCTATGGCTGCTATCACCTTAGTAAATTCCCCACACCGCTATTTTGAGTAAAGTTGCTGCTGTCGGCAGGGTTGTGTCAACTTGTGTGGGATTATTGTCTGGAATAGGACACGAGAGAGAAAGGTACTTTTTATATTTGTCACAAGATTCTTGTTGCGGTTCTGATGCTTCCACATCTGCTACTCGAAGCTTAAACTTTGAGTCTAAATAACGTTGCTAGTCTTGGCTACTGGACATTTTATAGCAAATATAAAATTGTCTGTCTTAAAAGGACAACACAAAACATTTAAAGACTGTCTCCCTTGTTCCATTTTCTCCCAGAATCACACTGTGGATCAGATGTCCCACCTGGCGCCCAGAAAGCTGCAGAGACCTGGGAGTCCTCATTGTGCTGATGGGGTGGACTGACGTGGAAAGGCCTTCTCTCCTTCTGTTTACTCTGACTTTTTAATATTGTCCATATTTGTATCATAGATCCATTTAAAAATATACAGTTTATGGTTCACTTGTAATAAATTCTATATATATATTAGTGGTGGGTCGTTATCGGCGTTAACGGCTGCGTTAACGTGAGACTCTTATCGGGCGATAAAAAAAATATCGCCGTTAATCTCTTCTCAAAGTTGGGTTGGGAGCTGGGTCTATACTACGCAAGCTATGATGGCTTTCACCTTGATATTTTAGCGCCGAATCGCACTGTAGGGGGCGAGAACAAGTCTTCGAACCTGTGTGTCTGCCTACTGTGAAATTACCACATCAAACGTGACATGCTAACATGGATGCAGCTGTTGCTGCGTTGTTGTGAGGTGTGGACAGGACGGACCCAAATGCAACGCTCAGGAGAAACAGAGGTTTATTTAGGGTTTATAGAGGGGGCTAGGAGAAAGGAGAAGGAGGAGGGTTGGACGCCGGGGAGACACAGGCACAGGGAACCAGGGGGATAGAGAACAAAGGGGAGTATCAGTGGGCCGAGAAACACTGGGGGCCGAGGAACAGAGAGGGCACGGGAGAACAGAAAAAGGGGTTGGTGGAGGAGTGTGGTGGCAGGCTGACTGGGGAAGCACGAGGGAGAGCCGGGAGGACGCCGAGAGGGGAAGACCAAGGGAAGTGTCCAGGTGAGCGAGCCCAGCTGACGGAGCGGGGGACTAGGGTGAGTGGACCTGGAGGGAAACAAATGGAGAGACAGGGTTAGAGAAAGCCGAGACAAAGCACAGGGAAAACGTGGGACAGACAAGGAACACGAGAAGCTCGAACATAGAGGTGGCACCGGGTATGGAGCTACGACGATCAAGCAGAGTCTGACTGAAGAACCGGGGTAGAAATACAGGCTGAGATGAGGTTGATTGCTGGCAGGTGAGGCAGGCAGAGGAGGTGGCTGACGAGAAGCAGGTGCGGGTCGTTGGCTGGGCTCAGGAGAGGATAGAGAGAACACAGGGAAGGAAACACAGGGAAACAGGCAGAGGAAAACCAAGGAAAAACAGAAACACTGAACAAAAAAGGGAGAAAAACCAAGGCACTCACCGTCAGCCGGGCTGCCACCGTAACATGCGTTCCGTTTACCTCGGAGGTCGGAGCTGGGAATGATGTCACACCCGAGTTGACGGCGTTCCAGTTCCAACCTCGCTCGGCCAGCTGTTTGTTTACAACTAGCCAGGTTAGTTATTGATACGCCGGCTGATTAAAAACGCATTGTGCGGTATTTACTCACACTAACTGTAGCAACACGTCCACAGACAGCTGTTGGACAGCACTTTGTGTACGAACATTTCTGAAGCCGCCGGTGTTGTGCCGAATTCTGCCTGCCTGCCGAGAATTGCATGCACCTCGCGGGTGCTAACGGTCATCTATGCTGAGAAAAGAGGTGGATGCAAATCTCGGCAGGGAGCCTACAAAATCTGATCTGCCGAATTATGCATCCACCTCTTTATGTCCTTCTCAGACACTTTGCTGTGCTCAGTGATCAAACAGCTTTATCGCCACATATATGTACTAAATGTCAAGGAATGGTCCTTCTAGCCTACTAAGTGTATTAAAATATTAAAGACTCTAAACGTTCATAAAATATATACTTCAAATCAATTTATCACCATTGATGAAGGCCACAAAGAATTTTACAGCATTTCAAAGCATTATTTGGAGGTGCATGCAATTCTCGGCAGGCAGGCAAAACTCGGCACAACACCTGGTTTGCACCTTGTGCAATGCGGAATTAGTTTACTGTAGGAGTTCTTCCAGTCTCAAGTAGCCTACCACCTAAACGCAAAGCACATCACACGCTACACACAAGTACATCTTATTGAACATGATTTATTTTCTTCACCAATTATCATAGTAGAGCAGCTTTCTCAAGCAGTTTGTGATGCATTTTGGAAACAGGAGATGAGCCCCTGGTCTAATGCGCCACCTGGCTTCAAACCCGTTTGCACACATATTTTAAATGTCTTCGGCAGAATTCAAATGAGCCATTTTAATCTAGATTAATCTAGATTAATTTCAAGATTAATCTAGATTAAAAAAAATTAATCTATGCCCACCACTAATATATATATATAAGCACTCTGAGCTGACCAAATGCTTATGTAGTAAACAGGTGAGTCTATACAATGTAAACCACAGAAAACCTTCTCAGAGGTTGCAATAAATGACACCTCCTACAGGGCTTCAAAACTACTCAGTGTGCAGATAATTCTTTGCTTTTCACTACTGAGTAACTTCTCAGTCAATGTCACGTTTGTCTCTTAAAGAAATGTCAAAATAAAACCATATACAACACTAACCTTTAGTTTTACTTTTTACTAACAAAAAATTGTTAAACTATAAATAACATCTTAATATTTTTTCATTTACAGCTGTTAACTAGAATATATTTTTAAGTTTAGATCACACTATTTAAAATTAAAACATAAAACTGATAATGAATGAAGAATGATTTTATTATGTATAATTAGTTTGATACACTTTAAAACAAAGTGTTCCTAATACAAAAGCAATAGATTAATAAATTAAACTCTTGTCTTGCATTAATGAAAACATCAATATTGAAAGGTTACAAATGTAAAAGTAGTTTTGTATCACTTGAAATGTGTTGAGTTATTAAAATGATGAATCTGTTGATAAGAACCCAGTGTCATAATTTTACGTCAGTAGTGTTCAGGTGTTGAGTAAAAAGAAAAGCAGGAGCTGAAGAGCTGGAAGCTGGAGCTGTTCTCTCCTGATGAGCTGGACACAGCTAATCACATCTGGAGGGTTCTGCAATCAGCTCCTCTGGTACCTGTAAAGACAACAATAGGTAGACAGTTAAGCAGCTTCTTCCAAAGAGCCATAAAGCTACTGAGCTCTGAGATCGCCTCAGCATGAAAACCTCTCTGGCATGTGACAGTAATTAGGGGTGGCAATGTGAAACACACTGTTTACTAATATGTGGAATAAACGGGTTGCTGTTGGACACTGTGCAATAACAGCTACTCAAGTCAGATCTTTTTGAACGCTTATTATAAGGATCTTATTTTTTATTTCTTATTGAACTGTACAACCTTTTTTGGCAAATTCTAGTCCACCAAACAAACTCAGAGGCAGCTCTCACACACCTAATTTCTGGCCTTAACTAAACCATCGCCCTGGTCACAGCCCAGCTACCTGTCTGCAGGCAGAACGCACATTATATGCTGACAAAAAGGTGGATGAAAATCTCTGCATGTAACCTACAACAGCTGTTCAGTCAAATTATGCATCCACCTCTTAAACTCATCAGAAACGTCGCTGATCAAACGAAGTTTTCACCTCAGATTATTCGCTGAATCTCAATGAATGCTAACGTTACATCTACTGAGTGTAATAACTTATTGATGACTAAACAGTCTTTAATATGTACATTGAATCAATCATCCCCACTGATAAACCCCACAAAGAATAGTATAACGGTATGGTAACGGTAACGTTACACTCGGAGGTGCACGGCTCCCCTCGGGAGAAACAGCTATAGCTCAAATAGCGGCATCTGTGCTCCTCGGTGTGACAGTTTCAGGCAGCCGCTGCCCCCTCGGCTCTCTGCCTTTAAACCCTTCGTGTCCATCGGTATCAGGAGCAGCCACTTATAACAGTACCTGGCTAGCACCTAACTGAACAGTGATTCCGTTACAGGACGTGGCTAAATCTCGCCCGTTAGTAAAAGTTACCGTTAGCATAACGTCAGCTAACTGAGAGCTGTGCCTTTTACTTACAACTTCATACAGACGCCTTTTCTTCAAAGCATTATCACACTAATGTCTAACACTAAGATTAATCTAATAACGTTACATTTTGGCTTCTTCTTGCTGACTTATCTTTGACTCATAAAAAGCTGCGGTCAGAGCACACTAAATTACTTACTTACACTAACTTAGCAGCTTGGGGCTACTCGTATCTGGCTAATTAGCGTAACGAGCTAACGTTAAGCTAACAAGCGATGTGCCGAGCGATACCTGTTAAATGTTAACACATACATAAAATACATTGATAAATAAATTTTACTCACCAAGTAGAACACGGAGGATTTCCTGGAGGTTCTCTCTCCAATGAACTGCACAGCCTGCCATTATTCATCCGGTATCTGCATGTAGAAATGTCCAAAAGCCTCCGACAGGCTGAGCCTCAGAGCTCCGTGTAGCTGAGTGAGGCTAACAGACGGCAGACCGAAAGTGCTAGGAGTGGCAGAGGCTAATGGTGCCTGTCAATCAAAGCGACCACGCCCTAATAATGCAGAACTTTAAGGCTTCATATAATTTAAGCAGGTGAGTTATAAAAAAATTCACCCCCCTCACAGTTGTCACGAAGGGCAAAATTAGCGATATGCACTAAAACCATTTTTTGAACCAGGCTGTAAACATGTTTTATTCTGCTGTAAAGTTGGGCATTTTAACATGGGGGTCAATGGAGATTGACTCACTTCTGCAGCCAGCCTCAAGTGGCCACTCGATGAATTGCAGTTTTCAGTTACTTCCTGGTTGCATCAGAAGTGAGAGCCGGAGGTTACCGCTTGATCAAGCCACACTTTTGATTTTCTCCACGTCTTTTACATCCACGAGCCACGTCTCTGTGCGTAACCGGCGTGAGCTAGTGCTTACATCACCACAGCCAATTACAATCACTTTTAGATGTGGGCACATCAAGAATGCTGCATGCTGATTGGCTCATTGGCTTTAACAAGAACCTTTAGGTATCGAACTCTGGTACCGAAAGACAAGACATTTTCTGATACTCGGTGGTATTGAAGCCATTCGGTCGGTGCCTAAAAAGTATTGAACTCGATACCCAGCCCTAGTGACCCATCCACCATTGTGTCCCTGAGCGAGACCCTTAACCCCTCGTTGCTCCGGAGGCGTGCGACCTCTGACATGTACAGCAATTGTAAGTCGCTTTGGATAAAAGCGTCAGCTAAATGAAGAAATGTTAATGTTTGGTCCAACCTGTTGCTTGCTAATACTCCCACCTGTTGCTCTTTGGGGGAAGGTGGGTGAGGAGAAGCTCTGAAAGTGAGTTGAACAACCTCTATATCAGCGGGCGAAGCTTTTAACGTGGCAACGCCGACACAGCAGCACAAGAGTTCAGAATTTCAGCTCTCATTTCATGGTTTTCACATCTAGATGTGTTAAACAACTCAGGACAAACCACCCTTTGTCTGAACCCACCCATTTTTCAAATGAGCAAAACTATTGGAACATGTGACTGACAGATGTTTCTTGTTGCCCAGCTGTTGCCTTTCAGGTCGACTGTCCAAACATTAAATAGCTCTGCATGACTAGCTGCATTTCCTGTTGAAGAGGATAAACCAACATGCAGAGCAGAGAGCTGTCTGTGGGAGAAAAGGAAAATCGAGCAGAGCCATCGGACAAACATCGGGCATAGCAAGCACAACAATTTGGAATGACCTGAAAAGAAAGAAACTACTGGTTTACTGAGCAACTGACGTCCAATAGGTCGGCCAAGGAAAACAATGAAATATGGTGAGAGCTGTGATGAAAACATCAGCAACGTCCTCCACAGTGCAGAGGTGAAGGTATCACAATCCACTGCAGAAATACAGAGGCCACAGCACAAGATGCAAACCGCTCATCAGCAGCAAGAATCAAAGGCCAGACTGAAATTTGCAAAGAAGTTCAGAGATGAGCGGCAAAACACAATCTGATGGACTGATGAGACCAAGATTGATCTGTACCAAAGTGATGGAAAGGCCGAAGTGTGGAGAAAGAAAGGAAGTGATATGATCCGAAGCTACAAGCTCATCTGTGAAGCCTGGAGGAGGCAATGTCATCGCTTGGGAATACAACAGCAAGGGTTATGCCACCAAATGTTAATTATTTACCTTTAGATTATTTGTTCTGTTATCAAATGAAAGGTCTGCTCAATGCGGATCCATTGATGACCGTCATCACTGTGGGATCCCTTCTCAAGCTACATGCCTGTAAAGCGTAAAAGTATAGCAAAGTATATTTACTGTTTTTATCAATATTTCTTTGTTTTGAAAGTGTTATGTCATTTGGAACGTGGACATAAATAGTTTTTTTAAAGATAACTCCCAATAAAAGTCAGCATTTAACAGTAAATATTGCCAAAATATGGACACTCGCCTGGTATATTTTGAAAATATTCCATGATAACTGTCTTATTTTAGTTTATTTGCATCAAATTTACAGTTACAATTGCACCCAGGGTTTATTAGAAGTTCTTTAGCTGAAATAAAATATAGTTTTTTTACCAGGCAAGGACGAAAATATCATCTTTTTCTATATTGCATGTCCATTTAGTCTGTAATGGTAAATAAATATGTATATATTTGGATGGATACAGTGGATTTTATTCCTTAGACCAGAATCATGCATCTAGGCCAAATGGTTGAGGAGTTATTGCTGATTGATTTCAAGTTATTTCCTGGAAAAGATGGCCGTGTCCGCCAGGTTAAGATGTTTGTCTTTCTCTGCAGCGGTGGATTTCTTCTTCTTCTTTATGGAATTTTATTGTCGGTTGGCACGCAACGAAATGGTGCATCACCGCCACCAGCTGGTAAGGAGTGAGGATCTTCTTCTTCTTCGGGTTTTGTTGCGGTTGGCATCCAAAGTTTTGCATTACCACCATCTACTGAGTGAAGTGGTCTCCCGGTGTATTTACAGTTGCTACCCAATGCTCTCCCCTTCCTTTGTCCGTTCTATGTCTCAGACTCAGTGGTCGGAGACGATGTGAATCCTTCCCTCAGGGTTGTGTCTATTTCTTCCCCTGATATGTCTGCAATGCCCAAGAACCTCCTTGCTGCATCCAGCACCATCTTAATCCTTTCTGACAAGCTCTTAATTTCCACAGCACAGTTAACCCCCATAGCAATAAATGCTAGAAATCTCTTCTTGTCCGTGCAGATCACGGTCTGATCCTCTCCCTTGTTTTCCAGCTCTTGTTCCTCTTGTACTGCTGCTCGTTCCTCCTTTCTTTCCAGCCTCTTGGTAGCTTCAGCGTATGTTGGACCCTCTTCTGCTCTGATTTTACTCACTTTTATTTGTTTTATTTTTTCCGGACATAGCGTTGACCCCGCATGGTGATTTCCTGCACAGTGAATGCATTTAGCTTGTTCTTGTTTCTCTTCACACTCCTTTCTTTCACAGTTGTTCTTCCCACATCTCCTGACTCCTCCACATACAGCTGCTACACGTCCTTACTCCTGGCACTAAGGAAGCACCTTAATGGGGCTCTTTCATAAGGCCTCACCCTGCAGCATATGTAGTCTAAGTAGACCCTCTCTGCTAGATCTCCTACAAAAGCCAAGCACACTGAGTTACTTTCCTCCCTTTGTCCACACGTCAGACATTTTCAATGTTCCAAAAGTCCTCGTCTTCCACTGACAACGGTACACCGCTTATTACTTATTTTACTTTTACTTATTACTCCTTTCTTTTTGCCTTTTTCCCCGAGTGGGAACATTTCAAACAGCTGAAGTCTTTGTATGTTTTAATCTTCAACGCTTGGTCTCTCTGACGTCTTGAGACACAGTCTGACCACCATCCCACTCCTTGTTATTTTAATGGACCGAACATCTCCAAGCTTATTTCCAACAAACTTTACAACCTTGTGCGAGTCCTTGAAGATCCCATCCGTTCTTGTTATTGCTATCATTCCTACTTGAAACCTCTCATCTATTCTTCTTGCCTGGCTGCCATCACTTGAATCACAATCCTTCGTGTTTCTTTCCTGCTTTATATCTATTTTTCAGCAGGGGGCGCAGCAGCTGCTTCGGATCTTTCCGTTGACACTCGCCCATCTCCGCCCTGTCGTTGTGCCCTCCTCGGTATCACTCGGCTGCGTTCGGCTGGTAACGGTCGGTGTGTTCAAATCTTCGGCCGCAGCTCCTCCTGGAGACTGAAGTAAAGAAAGCGCCGAGAGAAAAGAGGGAGAACAGACGACGAGAGCAGGCAGACGGAGTCTGGAAGCGGAATGACGGTGCTGCAGGAACCTGTCCAGGTAAAAACACATATTCACTCCGTTGTCATGAGCGGGGAGCTGAACATTTATGAAGCCCGACCTGCTTTCTCCGTCCCGGCCTTAGCGGCTGCTCCAGTCCGCGGTGTGAGAGCTCTCAACCGCCACAGGCCCCGCAGCCTGCCGGTAGCAGCACGGAACGTTTTATCGGCGTTAAAAAGCCCGATCAGTACCGTGCGGGAGGGCTAGTCAGGGGCTCGGGTGGTTCAGGACTTTACCACAGTGCTATTTCTTTTCCCGACGTCACCTTGGTCGCTGCTCAGATAAGTCAATGCCAGACTCCCTTTAAAAACCTGTCAGATTAAGGTTGTCGTTGTTGTGGGTTAAACAATAAACCCCGTCTAATAATTATAGTGACTTTTTGTGACTTGTTTGTTGCTGCGTGTCGCTTCGGTACAGAACCTGTACATAAATAGTGTCTTAGTTAGATAATAAAGATGATTTTAGGATGTTGGTCTCATGGTCCTCCGCTTTGGCTGGTGTCAAATGCGCCACTGAGGACGGCAGCAAGTTCCCACCTAAACACTTCTTAAAGTTTATATTGTTCTGAAACAAAGCGTGTCCGTTTAAATGCATGTATGCCGAATGTATTAATGGACCATGCTGATCGGTCAGCGGTCTGTTAAAGAGTTGTATGCTTCTACTGATAAGCAGGGCGATGCTAATCTCTTAGATTTCAAACAGAGTTTTGTATTGTTAGCATTGCTGTGCTGAGATGCTAACGGTGGAGTTCTTTTAGCCGGGTAGCACCGTGGCTAGCGGTTAGCCGCGCGGCTTCAGTCACTAGAGATTCTCCTCTGAAGTCCGTCAGTAAAGATAAAAAGGGCTGGAGGGGATCTGTTCGCTTCTTACTTTAGCTCTAACTTCAGACTAGCCACGCTAAGCTAACTAGCAACTGCTTCTGCCCCTTGTTGCTAACGCTAGCTTAGCTGCCGGTTAACATGAGCAGTATTAGCAGTCAGCTGGTCTGCTGCCATGTTAGCCAGAAAACCAACTGTAGGTCGGATCCATATAAATACCTATTGATCACAGATGTATCTGTGACATCACAGCGTCAGCATAGCAACACAAACTGACTGTGCGTTCACGTGAGGTGAAACTCCGTAAACCCAGGTGCTAAAATGCTTAACCAGGTTACCTGCTGTAGGTGAGCTCAGGCTGGTCAGTGACCAGGTGATCACATGTTACCTGCTACAGGTGAGCTCAGGCTGGTCAGTGACCAGGTGATCACATGTTACCTGCTACAGGTGAGCTCAGGCTGGTCAGTGACCAGGTGATCACATGTTACCTGCTACAGGTGAGCTCAGGCTGGTCAGTGACCAGGTGATCACATGT
This sequence comes from Lepomis macrochirus, assembly GCA_024633595.2. Lineage (NCBI taxonomy): Eukaryota > Metazoa > Chordata > Actinopteri > Centrarchiformes > Centrarchidae > Lepomis > Lepomis macrochirus. Next base: position 153,547 of record JALXJV020000007.1, read on the forward strand.
TACCTGCTGTAGGTGAGCTCAGGCTGGTCAGTGACCAGGTGATCACATGTTACCTGCTACAGGTGAGCTCAGGCTGGTCAGTGACCAGGTGATCACATGTTACCTGCTACAGGTGAACTCAGCCTGGTGCCTGATCGTTAAGAGCTTTGTAGGTGAGAAGAAGGATTTTACAGGATGCTCAGACAGCAGAGATCTGGTCCTGGTTCCTGTCTGAACGGGTGCTGCAGCATTCTGGATCAGCCTCATGGTCGTCTTCAGTCTGTAGTTCATGTTTGGCCAAATGTCTCTTATTTTCCTCGTGGGCCTGATACCTGCAGGCATACGTCCTCCTGGCTCTCGCCTCTAATCTGGTCCACTTCTGCTGTGGACAATAACGCGTCTGCTGGACTAGAATGGCCGTGATCAGGTCGGCGGGCGTAACACGCCGCAGGCGGAGTCAGAGGCGGCGATCAGGTGTGAACAGTCTGCTCACACACCGTTACACCAACACACCTCGTGTTCCCCTTGATGGATCAGCTGTTACAGACCTGATACCGGTAGGGCTGGACGATACGGCCAAAAATGTTGTCACGGTAAAAAGTTTATCTTTCGATATCGATAATTATCACGATCAGTTTCAAATTTTTCTGTCCTTGGAGTTTAAAGGCTGATTTCTGCTCCTGACTGAAACCTGATGGTTTAAACTCGTCTTAATGGTCAGACCATGACAAAGACTTGAGTGGCTCACTTCACAAATCTTGAGGTAGAACATTCATGTGATAAATTCTTTGTTAACAAATATGAAGAAGTAAAATTAAGTAAAAGCTTTTTTCCTCAACAAAACAAACATCTTAATAAAAAAATTCAAATTTGTGTTTGAGTCAAGTTAATACGATCAAATATTTATTGAACATTTGTTATATTATTATTGAAAAAAAAATATTGTGATAATTATTATTTTATTGTCCAGCCCTAGATACTGGTTTACCTATCAGGTCTGACCCGGATCCCGCACCACGAGTTCTACAAACCCAGGATATGTTTCCCTTATCTGGCTTCACTAATCCAACATCCCGGTCAGGACAAGCGGCACCACGAAGCTGGTTATCAGCTCGGTAAATGAACCCAGGGTTTCCCATCCAGCCGGGAGCGCGTTCACATAAAAGAGGCGGGGTTAGCAGCAGATGACCAATCACAGACATGAACAGGTCCACTGTCAGCAGAGCGTCATATTTTACGATGGAGGATTAAACTGTAACACTACAGAAATACGACAGCAGCACGGCAGAAAATCGCAGTCAGTGTGGGTGTCTGATGAACAGTGGTCTGTAATGATGCGCTGATTTAAAGTTTCTTATGAGCTGGATGAAAATATCAGCCTTATTCTGTCAGCTCGCTGTGTGTCTGCGTTTCACATTAAAAGACTCGGGCCGTTCTCCCTCACTTTAAAAAACTTTAACATTAATTTATTTAACTCACTCAAAGTGTCCAAACATTGTTCTAAATTAACTTCACAAAGCAGTGAAACGAAAACTGCCTTCATGCCATAAAATGAGCTCAAACAGTGTCTGACAGACTGAACCTGAACATTCAGGCTGCTGAAAACTCCCCGTCAGACTCCAGGCTCTGCAGGCGGCCTGAGGAAGCTGCACTAACCTAAAGAAACAGGCTGCGTTCATGTTCAGATGTAGTGTTTCAGTATCCCTATCAAACTGAGAGAAATCCAACCTGTTTATTTTAACGGCTGCGTCAGGCTGTGTGAAACGGACCGGGAGCAAATCCAGAATCTGGAACATAACCTGCTCGAAGCAGGTTCGCCGTTCAGCATAAGTTACCATGGCGATCTACCCCGGTAAGAAGTGAGCCACCTTCGTGGTGCTGAAAACCCGGGGTTAACCCCGAAGTTACCTGGATAAGCTCAGATCCTGCTTGGTGGTCCAGGCCTCTGGACCGATGGAACAGATGAAAGCCTTTCTGAACAAACACCGTTTGATTCATTTTCTCTGAAGCGTTTAGGATGTAGGATCCTAAACGCACAGATCTGCCCGACCTTCCCTCAACAAGGTGCGTTACATTCAAACTGGCGCCGGGGTCAGAGAGCAGTTTCACATGTTGTCATGGAGCCGAGTTGACGCGCCGCTGCTGAAAACACGTTATTTTATGTTCCTTCACCTGCACCTCGTCAGCGGGCCGACTGTTGGTGTAAATGTGTAACGCAGCAGGGAGGAATCCAGATCGGTACCTGGGTCATCCCGTCTGTGTGGCCCCCTCCAGCCAGCGACGTCACTACAGTAGGGAGGCCCCTCCCTGCAGGGCGGCTATAAAGGGGCGGAGCCCCCCCCCAGGAACCTCAGAGTCTGGCTCCTTTTCTTCCTGCAGTCAGGACGTATTAACGAGCAGCTGTGGGCCTCTGGGTCGCACACGGGGGCCCTCACAGGGCCCACGTTTCACACTGATCTATAAAGACGCGCTGATTTATGAATCAATGTTTTCAGCGCACAGCCTTCAGGAGTTACGAACGGTTCGTAGGCCGTAGTCTGTCTGTTGAATAGGGCTGAACGATTAATTGCATTTGTGATATTATCGCGATGTAATAAAACAAGATTTTCTAATCGCAAAGGCGGCGATTACACTCTGGTCACATGACACCCAGGCGGAAAGCTGTCTGACGAAGTTAATGCTTCGTCCGCACGTTACGCTGTAACTTGCCTTCTTGTTGTAAAATGTCCTGAAGCTTGACAGAAGCTCAGCTACATAAACTTTAATGTCACATGGAATGAAAGCAGCAGCCGTCACCGCGGGTAACTTGGTGGCGGGTGAAGTCGTCGGGCCATCTGCGGCTTTGATGGACGGAAAAATGCTCAACAGACTCCGGTGTTGTCGGAGAACTACTAAGCTTGTCTATTAAACACGAGAGGCGTCACTCTTTTCTATTTTTGTTGGCCAACTTTTGAATTGAACCTCAAACTGAGTATTTTTAGTTTGCTTACGGGGACACAGAAAGATGGACTCTGATCTGATCTGAGATCAGGACTCAGTAACTGATGGTTGAACTGTGGGATTTTGTATTGAGCCTGACTGTATAAGACCCTGTGGTGAAAAGGTAGGAAGACCTGATGAAATTATATTTAATGCCATGACTTGACTCAAATTGTCTTTCTCATATTATTATAATGTGACATATCTTATTGCTCAAAATAATGATTCTACCTAATTCATCATAACACCGGCCTGATCCACAAGACAGAGCAGTTTAATCTGTCTAATATCAGACTGTACGCTGATTTACTGCCTGTCCGTTTTGAATATTACAGAAGGTAAAGAGCTTAAAAATTAATCGCAAATTAAATCGGAATCGCAATATTGGTTAAAAAAAAATAAAATCGCAATTAGATTATTTTCCAAAATCGTTCAGCCCTACTGCTGACAAACCTGTCTCACTCTCTGTGCTCAGGCTGCAGTGTGGCAGGCTCTGAACCACTACGCCTTCCTGGACGCTGTTTTCCTCGCCGAGAGACTCTACGCTGAAGGTAACACCTGTCTGTCCACCTGTCTCTCTCTCAGTGAGGTCAGAGGAGGCTCTCTACCTGTTAGCTACCTGCTAACCTGTCTGTCCACCTGTCTCTCTCTCAGTGAGGTCAGAGGAGGCTCTCTACCTGTTAGCTACCTGCTAACCTGTCTGTCCACCTGTCTCTCTCTCAGTGAGGTCAGAGGAGGCTCTCTACCTGTTAGCTACATGCTAACCTGTCTGTCCACCTGTCTCTCTCTCTCAGTGAGGTCAGAGGAGGCTCTCTACCTGTTAGCTACATGCTAACCTGTCTGTCCACCTGTCTCTCTCTCAGTGAGGTCAGAGGAGGCTCTCTACCTGTTAGCTACCTGCTAACCTGTCTGTCCACCTGTCTCTCTCTCAGTGAGGTCAGAGGAGGCTCTCTACCTGTTAGCTACCTGCTAACCTGTCTGTCCACCTGTCTCTCTCTCAGTGAGGTCAGAGGAGGCTCTCTACCTGTTAGCTACATGCTAACCTGTCTGTCCACCTGTCTCTCTCTCAGTGAGGTCAGAGGAGGCTCTCTACCTGTTAGCTACCTGCTAACCTGTCTGTCCACCTGTCTCTCTCTCTAGTGAGGTCAGAGGAGGCTCTCTACCTGTTAGCTACATGCTAACCTGTCTGTCCACCTGTCTCTCTCTCAGTGAGGTCAGAGGAGGCTCTCTACCTGTTAGCTACCTGCTAACCTGTCTGTCCACCTGCTCTCTCTCTCAGTGAGGTCAGCAGGAAGCTCTCACCTGTTAGCGTAGCCAGCAGTAGTTTCCGTAGCAACAGGAACATAATGCCTGCTTAGTTGATGGAGCTCAGAGGTGACACCTTAAACTGTCTTTCTACCTGTTCCACCTGTCTGTCTCTCAGGCTGGCTCGAAGGCAGAACAGGTTCTGACCTGGTGGAGTGCTGAACAAACAGAACAGTCAAGCCTGACATCATCTCAGGAGTTCAGAGGAGACTCTCGACCTCCTTCTACCTTGCCACCTGTTCTGTGACTCATCTTGCCTGGTGAAGGTCAGAGACAGGTCTCTCACTGCGCTGTCTGTACTCTGCCTGTCTCTCTCTCATAGCTCAGACTCTCTGCTCTCTCCATCTCTCGTCTCTCTCTCAGTAGTCTGCTGGTGCTCTGACCGTCTGCTCTCTCTGCCTGTCTCTCTCTCCTGTCTCTCTCTCTCTGCATCTGCTCTCTGCCCGTCTCTCTCTGCTCTCTCTGCCTGTCTCTCTCTCTCTCTCTCTCTCTCTCTGCTCTCGTCTCTCTCTCTCTCTCTCTCTCTCTCTCTCTCTCTCTCTCTCTCTCTCTCTCAGTAACTGCTGGTGCTGACCCGTCTGTCTCTCTGCCTGTCTCTCTCTCTCTCTCTCTCTCTCTCTCTCTCTCTCTCTCTCTCTCTCTCTCTCTCTCTCAGTAACTGCTGGTGCTGACCCGTCCTGTCTCTCTCTGCCTGTCTCTCTCTCTCTCTCTCTCAGTAACTGCTGGTGCTGACCCGTCCTGTCTCTCTGCCTGTCTCTCTCTCTCTCTCTCTGTAACTGCTGGTGCTGGACCCGTCTGTCTCTCTGCCTGTCTCTCTGTCTCTCTCTCTCTCTCAGTAACTGCTGGTGCTGACCCGTCTGTCTCTCTGCCTGTCTCTCTCTCTCTCTCTCTCTCAGTAACTGCTGGTGCTGACCCGTCTGTCTCTCTGCCTGTCTCTCTCTCTCTCTGAGCAGTAAGACAGATCGTGTTGCTAAAGGTGCCGAGTGTTTCCAGAGGAGTTTAACTCTCAACCCGTTCCTCTGGTCGCCTTTCCAGAACCTCTGTCACCTAGGTAACGTACACTTACACCCCCACACACACACACACACACACACACACACACACACACACACACCCCTGAGGCCTGGACTATTAAGCAGGTAAGTTATCCAGGTAACTTCAGGTGTGACCAAGCGATTAGACCTGTTGTGCTTTGTATTAAGCCTCGTGTACGTTTGTGTTGGATGTTTGTGTCAAACATGGCTAAAGCTTCAAATCATGAGGTTAATGTATGTAAAAGAAATCGCTGTGAGCGAAACCTCAGATTTCCTCCTGTTCTGAACGCTCTGTTTTCAACTGATGTCGTTACCAACGGCTCCATGACGGTGTGACGCCGCTGTAGCAACCTTGTTTTTTCAGTGTGACACATTAACCAGCTCTGACTTTAGGATCCCAGGCCAGTGTGGAGATATAATCTCTCCATCTAGTCCTCGGTCTTCCTCGCCAAACCACCTCAACTGGCTCCTTTCAGCGCCAAGGAGCAGCGGTCTACTCTGAGCTCCTGCGCCGATGGCTGAGCTTCTCACCCTATCTCCAAGGGAGACACCAGCCACCACGCCTGAGGAAACCCATTTCGGCCGCTTGTACCCAGCGATCTCGTTCTCTCGGTCAAGACCCAGCCTTCCTCACCGTGGGTGAGGGTAGGACGAAATTGACCGGTAGATCGAGAGCTTTGCCTACTGACTCAGCTCTCTTTCGTCCTGCAACGGTGCGGTAAAGCGAGTGCAATACGCCCGCTGCTCCGATTCTCCGGCCAATCTCCTGCTCCAGTCTCCCTCACTTTCGTGAACAAGACCCGAGGTACTTGAACTCCTTCACTTGGGGTAAGGACTGCGTTCCCTACCTGGAGTTGGCACTCCATCGGTTTCCTGCTGAGAACCAGGGCCACAGATTTAGAGGTGCTGATCCTGATCCGAGCAGCCGCGACTCTGCTGCGAACCCGATCCAGTGAAGCTGAAGGCTACGGACCGATGATGCCATCAGGACCACATCATCTGCAAAAGCAGTGACGAGATCCCAAGCCCACCGAACCGCAGCCCTCCTGCCACGCGGCTACGCCTCGATATCCTGTCCATGAATATCACAAACAGGATTGGTGACAAAGCGCAGCCCTGGCGAAGGCCAACCCCACCTGGAAAGAGTCCGACTTACTGCGAGTACTCGGACACAGCTCTGGCTTTGGATGTACAAGGATTGGATAGCCCTGAGAAGGGCCCCCCTCACCCCATACTCCCGCAGCACCTCCCACAGTATCTCCCGGGGGACCCGGTCATACGCCTTATCCAGATCTACAAAGCACATGTAGACCGGATGGGCGTACTCCCAGAACCACTCCAGGATCCTTGTGAGAGTAAAGAGCTGGTCAGTTGTTCCAGACCGGGACGAAAACCGCATTGTTCCTCTTCGATCTGAGGTTCGACTATCGGCCGGACCCTCCGTTCCAGCAGGAGTGGACTTACTCCTCACTCCTCTTGCCTATGGCGTGGAACACACTGAGCCTGAAGCTCCATGTGGAGCCTGATCCAGTTTCTTCCTAAAACATTTGAAAGATTCTAATAAATTTCTTGGTTTGGTTTTTCCGTGAAACAGAAACATGAATCACTCTGCACTTCTCACCTTTTCACCTGACACTAATTAAACCCAAAATGTGATCATGTGACTTATTTATGTTTATTTTGTGGTCTGTGTTCCAGGAGAGAAACCAGATCCAGATCAGGTTTTCAGGTTGTCCTCTCTACAGAACTCCTCTATAGCCCCGCCCCCTACACCTGTTAGCCCCGCCCAGAACCCCTCCCACCGACTAGACACTGCCCTCATGGAGACGCCCCAGGACACACTGGTACCTAAAACAAATGCACCTCTAATACTCTGAACACATGTTGTCAGGCCCCGTGTCCACCAAAGCGTTTTTTGCCAGCTGAAAACGCCACCTGCTGTTCTGAAAAACGCCTAGCTGCGAGCGCTAGGGTGCGTTTTAGAGGGGCAGTGTTTTTTTTCTAGAAGCTGTGGTTGTTATGATACCTAATTTCCGTGGAGGCGATGTGCTGCAAGTAGAGCAGCCTGCTTACTTTACTGAATGTAAAATGTCAGCACACAGTACGTAGGCCTGCTCGCTCTGTTCCTCGCTCTGCATGAAGAGAAGGCTGAAACATGAGAGCACAGACTTTTCCGTACGTGTGTTCATGAGATTTTGCGGCCGAGGAAACACCTCAGCGAGTAGGCACATCGCTTCGTTCAAGATCGGATGTGCTCGGTGCGGTGTTTGTCCCGCCCCTCCTGCACTGTGATTGGACGGCTGGGTAAAAAGTGACGGTGACGAGCGCAGCGTTTTCCCCAAAGTTGAAAATTTTTCAACTCTCGGCGACGTTAAAAAAAACGCTGAGCGCCCGGCGCGAAAAAGACGCTCAGCACCTCGTCACGCTCCTGGCGTTTTTAGCAGCTTGGAAAAACGCGGCGCTTCCATTGGAATGAATAGCAAAAAGACGCTGGCGTCAGAAAAAACGCTTTGGTGCACACGGGGCCTTAGTGTGACAAAGTAATCAGATTACTCGACGTTACAGTAGTGGGATTACAGTAGACGAAACAAAGTAATCAGATTACTGAGCAGCTCTAATCTGGTCACCAGTACTGAAACCTGTTTCCGTCTTCAGGAGTTGAATCGTTTGAATCTAGAATCGTCTAATGGGAAGCTGACCTCTGATTTGTCGGTTTCCTACATCGACTCCTCCCTCATCTCCCCGGAGACTGGCTCTCTATTGGGTAACACCGTTTCCATGGCCACAGCTGGCTCCTTATTGGCTAAACAGAACAAGCCGAAGAGTGGGCGGAGTTTACTCGGAGGACCCGCTGCGCTCAGCCCGCTGACGCCCAGGTGAGTTCTATAACACCTGTTCCTGTACAGGTAACAGTCACATTAGAGCCTGTGTCCATACAACTCTGGCGGCGCGCTGGGACGCTGAGGTGAGTTAGACACAGGAAGTTGTTCCAGTGTAAAGTTTCTTCCTGACAGTAACTTCATTTGAATCACATGAAGAAGAGTCGAGCGACCAGCAGGGGCAGCAGGTTCACTGACTTTACTGTGTTGTGTGTTGTGTGTAGTTTTGGCATCCTGCCCCTGGAGCCCAGCCCTGGAGACCCCACTTATCTACAAAACTATTCCGCTACCATGGAAACACAATCTACAGCTACCAGCAAGAAGGTACGAACACCTGTCAGGTGTCCAGATTCTAAGACTGCACAGGACTTTTATTGTGAAGTTTCATGGTCTGTTATAAGATGTCGCGCACTGTTTGTCAACTCTGTCTCCCTCCTCCCTCCCTCTCTGTCTCCCTCTGTCTGTCTCTACGTCTCTGTCTGTCTCTACGTCTCTACGTCTCTGTCTGTCTCTACGTCTCTCTCCCTCTGTCTCTCTCTACGTCTCTCTCTCCCTCTCGCTCTCTACGTCTCTGTCTGTCTCTACGTCTCTCTCTATGTCTCTGTCTGTCTCTACGTCTCTGTCTTTCTCTACGTCTCTCTCCCTCTGTCTCTCTCTACGTCTCTCTCTACGTCTCTGTCTGTCTCTACGTCTCTCTCTATGTCTCTGTCTGTCTCTACGTCTCTGTCTGTCTCTCGTCTCTCTATGTCTCTGTCTCTCTCTCCGTATCTGTCTTTCTTTACGTCTCTCTCCCTCTGTCTCTCTCTACGTCTCTCTCTACGTCTGTCTGTCTCTCGTCTCTCTATGTCTCTGTCTGTCTCTACGTCTGTCTTTCTCTACGTCTCTCTCCCTCTGTCTCTCTCTACGTCTCTCTCTACGTCTCTGTCTTTCTCTACGTCTCTCTCCCTCTGTCTCTGTCTGTCTCTACGTCTCTCTCTATGTCTCTGTCTGTCTCTACGTCTCTCTCTATGTCTCTGTCTGTCTCTACGTCTCTGTCTGTCTCTACGTCTCTCTCCCTCTGTCTCTCTCTACGTCTCTCTCTCCCTCACGCTCTCTACGTCTCTGTCTTTCTCTACGTCTCTCTCCCTCTGTCTCTCTCTACGTCTCTCTCTACGTCTCTGTCTGTCTCTACGTCTCTCTCTATGTCTCTGTCTGTCTCTACATCTCTGTCTTTCTCTACGTCTCTCTCCTTCTGTCTCTCTCTACGTCTCTCTTTACGTCTCTGTCTGTCTCTACGTCTCTCTCTATGTCTCTGTCTGTCTCTACGTCTCTGTCTGTCTCTGTCTGTCTCTACGTCTCTGTCTGTCTCTACGTCTCTCTCTATGTCTCTGTCTGTCTCTACGTCTCTGTCTGTCTCTACGTCTCTCTCTATGTCTCTGTCTGTCTCTACGTCTCTCTCTATGTCTCTGTCTGTCTCTACGTCTCTCTCTATGTCTCTGTCTGTCTCTACGTCTCTGTCTGTCTCTACGTCTCTCTCTATGTCTCTGTCTGTCTCTCGTCTCTGTCTGTCTCTACGTCTCTCTCTATGTCTCTGTCTGTCTCTACGTCTCTGTCTGTCTCTACGTCTCTCTATGTCTCTCTGTCTGTCTCTCGTCTCTCTCCCTCTGTCTCTCTCACGCCTCTCTCTGTCTCTCTCTCGTCTCTCTCTGCCTCGTCTCTCTCTGCTCTCTCTCTCGCTCTCCCTCTGTGTGTGTCTCTCTCTCTCTCCCCCCCCCTCCCCCCCAGTCTGTCTCCAGGATCAGTCAGTCAAAGTCTGTCTTCAGTCAGAGCGGAAACAGTAGAGATGTTCTCCCCATCCCCTTCAACCAATGCAGACCTCCGCCCCACATACAAGGTAACTACAGCAACTGGTCACAGAGCTCCGCCTCTCCTCCAGGTGTTGCATAGGTTACCTGTAAGAAGTGCGTGGCTTTGTAGTTTGCCCTCAGTGTCTCTGCTCCAATCGGTTTCTGTTCATTAAAGTCTGACGAGCTGTTGAACCACATCACCGGCAGACAAACATATCACAAGCGCTGCTGGAAGGTCTGCAGGACCTCTGGGCACCGTAGTCCACGTCCTGCCTGTCTGATAACCTGCCTGTCTCTCAGTGGCTCCCCTCAGGTCCTCAGTCCCAGTATGTCTGGTCCTCCAAACGTTCAGCCCAGGAGAAGCTCCAGACTGTTTACTAGTGCCAGCTCTACTGCCAAGGTAATACTGCAGTGCTGTCCTCCTGAAGTACTGCTGTGTCTGAGCAGCCCCCTGTCCTCCTGAAGTACTGCTGTGTCTGAGCTGCCCCCTGACCCCCGTCTCTGTTTCTGCAGGAGAACAGTAAGAAGTTAAAGATGAAGTTTCCTACAAAGATCCCCAACAGGAAAACGAAATGCAAATCAGCAAAGACGTCAAACAGCAGCAACCTGAACGAGAGCCTGGATATCCTGAGACTAGATCCCGGTCTGAGTCTGCCAGACACCAAGATCCCCAGTACCAGAGGGCTGCTGCAGGTACAAATACTAGAAATAATATCCAGGGTGTCCACGGGGTCTTAAAAAGTCTTAAAAGGTGAAAAATCAAGGCCATTAAAGTATTAAAAAGTCTTAATACTTGAACAAGGTATTAAATTTTGGAGATTTTTTCCAATGTGAAAATCCTGTCCAAAGAGTTTGTTTGCTAAAAGTGTAGGTGAGCCTGTTTATTTCTAGTTGTTACCCAGAAACACTGGAGAGCAGAGAGCAGCGACTGTGTGATTCGTCTCTCTAACGTCGGGCGCAGGGATCCACCGAGCGCCTATTTCACTCTTAAACGCTCCCAAAAAATTGATCTGTGCAAACCGGAAAATGATTTACGAGTGCAGCCGACAGTAATCTCCACCCGCGCCGGACCCTCACTGCCAGTCTGAAACATAACCGGAGTGGCGCTCAGGAGTAGGGCTGGGTATCGTTCAAAGATTCTCGATACCGGTTCCTGAACGATACCTTTTTCGATACCAATTTTATTGGTATAAAATTTGTATATTTTCTCAACAGAGAACCATTGTTGTTTGTATGAAGTAACTTAATTATCACATTATTATCATTAATAGTTTATTTTAATAATTGTTCCTTTGAAAAATGCTGCTGCTTGTTAAAACCAAGACATATTTTCAACGTAACATCGGCCTTTATTTTGTTTTTGTTGTTTTTATTCCTCTTTCTTTAGTCTTTATAATGTCATTTCATTGTTTATTAATTAGATATTTTTTATTGTTTATATGTGAATTTGTGCTCTGGCACCATGGCAACCTAAACATTCATGGCAACAGGCCTGAGAGAAAGAGAGAGAAATCTGTCATCTCATCTCATGGAAGCAAGTTTCTGCCTCTACATATCAAAGTTTCCTCACCAGAGGAAGAGGAGTCCAGGCGACAACTATCACAACAGAAAGGAAACTCTTTGATCCACTGCAGCAAAGTCGCAGACATCAGCCCGAGGATCGCTATGTGATGTCACTTCCTCCGGCTGCACATTCAGGTCCGTGTGCGACGTCACTCACTGATCCTTCAGAAACACTTGGGAAAATGCAGCGTGTGGAAGCTGCCGCGCTGCTCGGCCAATAAAAGAGCTTTGATTTGATTCACCAAGCTACTGAGAAATGTAGTTAAACTAGTAACGGTGCTGCTTGTAGCGACGCTGCTGCCCGACGCCGCTCGTACGGTGGGCGTGTTGAAGCAGCTCGGTGGCAGCAGGGCGCTGAGACGATGATGCACCGGCTCTGTCTGGTTGCAGCAAAGACGGAGCGACTTTCTGCTCTTCAGTTTATTCCACGCACAGTCAAAGGCTTCACCAGGTTTGTCGTGTCGCCTCTTGGCAGCAGTTATCTTACGTCGCAAATATTGCATCGCGCTGTTGCATCAAGCCACACTTTGGTTTTCTCCACGTCTTTTACATCCACGAGCCGCGTCTCTGTGCGTAACCGGCGTGAGCTAGTGTCACCACAGCCAATTACAATCACGTTTAGATGTGGGCACATCAAGAATGCTGCATGGTGATTGGCTCATTGGCTTTAACAAGAACCTTTAGGTATCGAACTTTGGTACCGAAAGACAAGGCATTTTTTGATACTCGGTGGTGTTGAAGCAATTCGGTCGGTGCCTAAAAAGTATTGAACTCGATACCCAGCCCTAATCAGGCGTAATGGGATTAACCCGGTTGGCCGGTCGCTCTGTGGCCATTTGAACAGCCCCGTTCCTGAAAAACGAGCGAGATGCGCCGCCAGCAGCTGAATCTGTGAGACAGAAGACAACAGGGAGAATCCAAGCAGCGGGGGGGTTTGGCTAACGTGAGCTGGATGTTTAGCTGAGTCAGAGCCTCTTATTGAAACACTTTTCATAAAGACGACTCTCGTCAGCGTCGCTGTTTGTGAACAGACCAATCACAGCCTGGATGGAGCGAGATTTTAAAAAAAGTTTGATGTGCTGCAACAAACTTTCTAAATGTTGAGCTCAGTGTTCTGCAGAAACTCTTCTGATTATTGACGGGTCAGCAGCCTGAAATCCAGGCTGGAGCCTCTCAGGAGCCTCGAGCGTCTTTCTGCACCAAGTTAATCAATAAGCAACAACCCAAACTGAAACAGCTGGAATTTGAATTCATATTGTACTAGTGGTAAGGTATATTCTATTATATGAAATTATATTGAATATAGTAACATAATGACTATATTAATATCAAACTAACAGTTTACTATTAAATTAACAACATACTTTTAATAATTCTATACTAATCCAGTGGTTTAGAGCAGTTCCTCCTCCAGGCTGTGCTACACCACCTACATACTTCGGTTATTCATCACTCAGTTTATTCTCTTCATCTTTATGCTTGCTCTTGGTGGGAATTGTTGGGCTTCTGTAAATAACTTCAGAGTTCGGTCTAGACCTGCTCTTTATGAAAAGCGCTGTGAGATAACTGTTATGATTTGGTGCTATATAAATAAAATTGATTTGAATTGAATTTATTCCCGCATGGCCTGTTTGAATTCTGTTATTTATCAAGTTATCACACACATCAATGCAGGCAAGCTCACATGTTTAAAGTTACTCATGATCGGCTGTAATGTTGCGAACATAAACATCATAGTTTTTGTAAGAGTGGCTTTTTGCAGGAAATCTGAGCAGTCGTTCACACAGACAACAGCTGGCCCGTACAGGCTGTGATAGGCAACTGAGGAAGTTGGTGAATGCCACAATTTTTAGGTGGCGTTTCAACCTGATGACATAAAGGCAATAAATATGTTGAAATATATTTTTTTAAATACATTTTTAATCGGTTACAGCTCAAAGTGGCGTGGCAGTTTTAAATCATGTTGAAAAGGTCTTTATATACCCTGAATATCACAATACTGCAAATTTTGCTGACATGTTTAGATTTTGTTAATTTGGTAATCAGTGTTTGCTTTTTCTGCTTCTACTGTGATTCAGTAGGCTACGTACTTAAATGATTTCTTTTTGTGTCCATTTTAACTGTTTATTGTTGTTTTTCGATCGGGAGACAGCACAGGGTGTTTTATTTTGAAAATTGACCAGATTATCTCTGCCGTTCTGTGTCTGACTTCCTGCCCGGTTCGATCTGCTCTGTGCTGCTTGACACGGCTTGCGGCAAAAATAGACCTGCTACCTGTTCTCTGCATAGTGGACCGCCGCTTCTTGGACGCGGTACAAATTCTACCTGCAGCCTGGTCTGCTACAGACTTTACTGCTGAGGGCCGGCCTACAGTTAAGACTGAACCTGGTTAGAGCTTCTGTAATCAGAACCGGGAGGCTGTTACTTGGTCTTTCTTTATAAACAGCATCAGATGTGAGTTTTTTTTTTCTCCGTGTGTGCGCAGACAGCGTGATGGCGTTGCTAAGGGAACTGGGACGTGGTTACCAAGCGCTCTGCTCGTACAACTGCAGAGAGGCCATCAACATCCTGAGCTCCCTCCCTCCTCAGCACTACAACACCGGCTGGGTCCTCACACACATCGGCAGGGCTTACTTTGAACTGGCTGAGTACACACAGGTGAGACATACCTGAGACACACACCGACACACACCCAAGACACACAGGCGAGACACACACCCGACACACAGACGAGACACACACCCGAGACACACACCCGACACACAGGTGAGACACACACCCGAGACACACACGAGAGACACAGCTGGGTCCTCACACACATCGGCAGAGTTTACTTTGAGCAGGCTGAGAGACACCCGACACACACAGGTGAGAGACACAGGTGAGAGACACACACGACACACACAGGTGAGAGACACAGGTGAGACACACACCCGACACACAGGTGAGACACACACCCGACACACAGGTGAGAGACACAGGTGAGACACACACCCGACACACAGGTGAGAGACACACACCCGGCACACATGTGAGAGACACAGGTGAGACACAGGTGAGACACACAGATGAGACACACAGGTGAGACACACACCCGGCACACATGTGAGAGACACAGGTGAGACACACAGGTGAGACACACACCCGGCACACATGTGAGAGACACAGGTGAGACACACAGGTGAGACACACACCCGACACACAGGTGAGAGACACAGGTGAGACACACACACACACGACACACAGGTGAGACACACACCCGGCACACATGTGAGAGACACAGGTGAGACACACAGGTGAGAGAGACTGAGGGGCTGATTGTTTTTATGTGTATGATGCTTTGGAAATATTGTTTTACAGTCGTGCCAATAAGGCGAATTGAATTGACTCACACAGGAAACACGGACAGGTGACTCACCTCACCTCTGTAACTTGTGCTCTGCCTGAGACAGTGGGAGCCTGTGAGTGACCTGATTGGTCTGTGTGTAGTTTGTGTTCGGCCTGACCCGCTGCCGATGTATTTGTAGGCGGAGCGTCTGTTCAGCGAGGTCCGAAGGATCGAGTCGTACCGAGTTGAAGGGATGGAGATTTATTCGACCACGCTGTGGCACCTGCAGAAAGACGTCGCCCTGTCCGCCCTGTCCAAAGACCTGACCGACATGGACAAGAACTGTCCTGAGGTAAGAACCTCATCTGACAACGGACCGCCACGGCCCACAACGGCCATCCTGACTGGTACTGGCCGTGTTGCTGAACTTCTGGGACCCTGAACCTGTTTCTGTCTGCAGGCTTGGTGTGTAGCAGGAAACTGTTTCAGTCTGCAAAGGGAGCACGACATCGCCATCAAGTTCTTCCAGAGAGCCATCCAGGTGAGCTGCTGCTGCCATGGTGACCAGCAGAGCCCGAACCGATTTATCGGCCGATATGAGCTAACTGCATTTAACGATGCCGTTTATAACGGCCGATATGACTATTAAAAAGAAACCTAGAGTCAGATCCTTCACTCATGTCATGGGTGTTGCATAGTTTGCCCACCAGAGGGCGACCAGCTGCAGCTCCACTGTTAACACTGCCTCACCACAAAAACCACAGAAGAAAACCATCAGCTGTGCAGAGTTTACCAGAGCTTACTGCAGCATGTAGAAAGCAAACAGGCAGAGGGCTGTGTGAGCGGCGAGTCTTCTGTCCCGTTAATTACATGACTTAAATAATTAATCTAAAAACAGACCCAGTCGCTTCTGAAAACATTCCTATTTGTCTCTGCCCCCCCGGCTTCCTCCCAGCTCACAGCAGGTTAATGTTCCCGTAGCTCGGTGTTGGAAGCTGCTGACAGACGTAACTGTAGATTTATTTCAAACAGTGTGGCAGTTCTAGTGAACGGTCCACATTTGTCTCTAGTTCATCACTTCTAAATATTCTCTAAAATCACGTAACGTTACAGCAGCTAACGCTGCCTGTTGCTAAATTAGCCACAAAGCTAACGCCGTGTTTATCAGTGGAGGAGCAGTAACATTAATGAGCCGTTGAACTATAGTTTCTGACCTAAATATTTCTGCAGCCGCCTGTCTGCAGTTAGTCTGCGTGTCTGAAATGACTAAACCAGAGCGGAACATGTAAGCAAACGCGAGCTGAACAAGAATCTAACACGGCTTCCTGTAGCTCCCCTTTATGTGACGCTGTAGATGCTGAAACGGCTCTGGTTATAGTTACGTTAGTTAAATGAAATCTCAAAGTAGACGCCATGATTTATACCGATGGTGGTAAAATGGTTTCACGTAGCTTTGCTTAGATTCAAAGAGTTCTGCTAAAGCAGTGGTTCTCAACCTTTTTTGGGCCAGCGCCCCCCTGTCCACTATCCAGATCCCTGACTGCCCCCCATCAAAAAAGTATGGTGGCTATTTGCCCTGAATATATGTAGATTTTTTATTGTTACTATTGTTATTAAAAACATGGAAAAGATAAAAATAAAGCCATGAGAAAAGTAATTATATTTAACTAATAAGTGAATGTTCCTCCCAGAAACTGTGTATGAAGCAAAATCCTGTTTTCTTGGATGGGGCACTTAATAAGTGTGTGTGTGGGGGGGTCCTCCCCCAGAAGATTTTGAGCATTAAACACTTAATTTCCTGCATTCTGGTGAAGATTTCTCCCCTAATTTCTACCTTTCTGCACCAGTTTAGGGTGGAAATGTCAAAAAATTCAGGTGACCATTCAAAATATATAATTATAATAGAAAACAATGTAGTGAGGCTCTCAGGCATTTTTCTTGCTTTTAAATATTTTTCTCCTGTAGATCAACTTATTTAATATCATCCCTGCTGAGTCAACACACATGATTCAGTCTTACCTCCTCTTTTGTGGGGAGGTAACTTATTTAAATGTGTTTGTGGTCCCTTTTCATCTTAGTGATAAATGAATCTGTTTTAATTCAGTAACTGACCGACTTTAGCTCCTGTCAGTGTTTCCCACAGAATGACAGTGTGACTGTGCTGCAGCTGTGCAGCAGGCGAACCTCGAAAACCCAGCTGTGTTTTAACATTAACTCAGCTCTCCTTGTTGCCAATAACTTGTATTAGCTCCGACATTGGCTGCTTGTGCACCTGCGTTCACGAGGGAGAGAGAGGATAGATCGAGGGACAGGAGAGAGAGGGGGGGGGTGAGCTCCGCGAATTCGTGCTCTGCAGTCAAATACGATTTTAAACAGGCCTGGTAAAAAAAATCAATATGTGGCGGTCAGCGTTGATATGGTGTCGGATGCCACAAATAAATGAACGTATGGGAAACACTGTGACTTATCTGCTCATGTTCAAAACTTTCTGCACATTCAGAATCTCTGCCATGAAGAAACAAGAGGTTATTGCAGACTAACGTCATTTAAAGCCTCTTTAAAGAGAATTCATAATATTTCACTACATGCCTGTAACATGTTACTGATTCGCTTCCCCTCTGACACACAAAACTGAGTGAGAATGAAACTAACCGACAAGAGCTGTGATCACACAGAAAGCTCACGGAATAATTCCACACAGCTGAACTTCAGCACCTCTGATAAAGTGCTGCTAACAGTCCCCAACAGAGCGAGACAGGGCTTCAGTTTTTAACGTTACATTTTTATAGCCGACTTAAACTACCTATAAGTCCGCTTTGGTACAAACTGTCTGCAACTCACAGCGCGAGGAGGGTCCGCGTCACTCGCTGGTGTCGCAGCGAAGTTGCTTTCAGGATCAGTCCGACAGCAGAATATCCCTCTTGTAAATGTGTAACCACTGCGATAACAAGACGTTCACGGTGTTTTCCTCAGAGAAATAAACACTTTCCCACCTAGAAAGAGAGCGTCGGTTTTCCAGAGTTTACACAGTAAACGCCGTGTGGGTAAAATTTTAGAGATGATACTCTGACTTCCCGTTCTCATGAAGGCAGCACGAAGCTGCACCACAAGTAGCTGATGGAGAAAAAATGCACAGTCTCTCCAGTGGACTAAACTGGCAGGTTTTAACGTTGCAGACCACAGTTTTTTGCGAGTAGTTCAAAGTTTAAACTCGTATTGTTGTGAAACTTAAGTGTAAACTCACCTTAGAATTTCCTTCCAACAAACGCCTCCCAAAAGCAGCTCAGCGCCCCCCTTTCTAAAATATTGCTTCCCCATCGTCCTCGGAACGCCCCCGTTGAGAAACACCGTGCTAAAGGGATGATCTAGATGTGAATGTGCTACATTGAAATAATGGCAGATTATGTGTAAAGTTATTCTCTCTCTGAAAAAGTTGCACCTTCCAGCAGCAAATATTTATTGATGTGCAATTGTTTCCATGTTCACGTTTTGAGACTGTAATGTATTTTATTAACATAATCGATTTTAGGTAACAGTTTTCTAGCCCACATACAGACCAGCTTTCACTATCGGCCTGTTCTAAGTGTAGTTTATACAGTAAAGGGGTCTGCTATCAAATCCTTAAAATCAAAATATCGGCTCTTTTTCACTTTAATATCGGCATTGGCCCCCGAAAACCCATATCGGTCGGACTCTAGTTAGCATGGTTATATTGGGTAATAGATGGGCTCAAAGGGTCCTCAATCAAATATCAGGGGTGGTCTCACCTGTCTGACTCTCTGCACCTGTTTCTCAGGTGGACCCTGGCTTTGCTTACGCCTACACTCTGTTGGGTCACGAGTTTGTTCTGACGGAGGAGTTGGACCGAGCGCTCGCCTGTTTCCGCAACGCCATCCGAGTCAACAACAGACACTACAACGCATGGTACGGTAACTATGGCGACCAAGCAGGTTACTTCCCGTGCAGCGCATATACAGTATCTCACAAAGTGAGTCCACCCCATCTGTTCATGTTTCAACCCTGAAGAAATGACCCTTTGCTACAAAGCAGTGAGCGTACAGCTTGTATAACAGTGTAAATCTGCTGTGCCCTCAAAATAACACGTCACACAGCCGTTAATGTCGAAACCGCTGGCAACAAAAGTGAGGACACCCCTAAGTGAAAATGTCCACATTGGGCCCAATTAGCCATTTTTCCTCCCCAGTGTCATGTGACTCGTTAGTTACAGGAGGTGCATTTGACTTCATGCCGCGGTGCACAGCAAAGACTTTACCGTGATGCATGCTGGACTTAAAGTAAAGCATGCAGATTAGAAATATTGTCCGACTGTCGACGGCGCTGCAAAACGTCACCATGTCACATGACATTAAGACCTTGCAGGAGTAAGGCGGCTGCAGTTGGAACCACACTGTTGCCTGATCTCGTGCCACTTTTCTTTGATCAGCCATTGATCTCGGCTCACAGCAAGCTCACGCAGGCAGAATGTGAAAGGGTCGCTCTACATAAAGATGGCCGAGGCTGTAAGAAGACCGCCAAGACCCTGAAACTGAGCTGCAGCGCGGCGGCCGAGACCATGCAGCAGATCAACAGGACAGGTTCCACTCAGAACAGGACTCGCCGCGGTCGACCAAAGAAGCTGACTGCACGTGCTCAGCATCACATCCGGAGATTGTCTTTGGGAAATAGACGAATGAGTAGGGCCGGGAATCTCTGGGCACCTCACGATTCGATTCCGATTCAGAGGACTGCGATTCGATTATAAAACGATTATCGATGCATCTTGATGCATCATATTTTTTCTATACAGGATCCCTGGATAATTACTAAGCATTTCATTTGCACATTAAAATCTAAAAGAAAATTGCTAATTAGCTTAAAAGGACTAGTTTACATCCCTAGTTTACTTTATTAACCTCAGCTCCATGGTCCATTTCATTAGCAACCAGCTGTCAGACTCCTGAAAACTGAAATATAATAATCAGCATGTTCAGCATGTGAACAGGACAGAGCTGTACACAGTTTAGTCTCAGCTTGTACCTGATGTTCTCAACCCTTGATGAGTAGGTTAGTTAGTAATGACACACAGCTGATAATTAATATTACTACATTACTAATTTAGCTGGGCGGTGACGCTGAAGGCTGCGGAGTCTGATGGGGGGCAGACTGAGACCTTGTACAGGGAGATGTTAGCTCGCGCTAACAGCCTTCACTTTCCCAGCCGTTGGGGAAACTACAGACTTTTATTACCACACACAGCGTCACACAGCGACCTGCTCTGCACGTTTACTACCAGACTGAAACTTACTGCTGATATTTTTCACCGCTAACTTTCACCGTCACGTTCTGCCGCTCGCTCTCTCACTCTCACTCGCTCGGCCTCACACACAGCTGCAGAGCGTCAGCTGCTCGCAGTGTGCGACTTAAAATAATTACTTGCGCATTGATATTAATGATTGTGTGACATTTTGGAGGGGGGGGTTATTCATTCCACAGCGGTGACGAATACAGGGGGACACTGGTCTCTCTGATGTCTGCGCTCCTCAGACGGTCCG
Organism: Lepomis macrochirus; assembly: GCA_024633595.2. NCBI lineage: Eukaryota > Metazoa > Chordata > Actinopteri > Centrarchiformes > Centrarchidae > Lepomis > Lepomis macrochirus. The sequence continues at coordinate 173,992 of JALXJV020000007.1, forward strand.
GGCGCTGCACTTCCGCAAGTTCCGACTTTTGCGTTCCGTCAACATCATGTTATCAATTAACATTTAAATAATCGATTTTTAGACATTTGTGCATCGATTAATAATCTTCCACGTCCGCATCGCGATGCTTCTAAGAATCGATTATTTCTCCCAGCCCTACGAATGAGTGCTGCCAATATTGCTGCAGAGGCTGAAGGGGTGGGGGGTCAGCCTGTCAGGGCTCAGACCACGACGACCCCAAACACAAATCCAGGATGACCGCTGCCTCACTAAAGAAGCAGAGGGTAAAGGTGACGGACTGGCCGAGCACGTCTCCAGACCTGAACCCTGCTGAGCATCTGTGGGGCGTCCTCAAACGGAAGGTGGAGGAGCGCAAGGTCTCTAACATCCACCAGCTCTGTGATGTCGTCATGGAGGAGTGGAAGAGGACTCCAACCTGTGAAGCTCTGGTGAACTCCATGCCCAAGAGGGTTCAGGCAGCGCTGCAAAATAATGGTGGCCACACAAAATACTGACACTCTGGGCCCAATTTGGACATTTTCACTTAGAGGTGCCCTCATTCTGGTGCCAGCGGTTTACACATTAACGGCTGTGTGAGGTGTTATTTTGAGGGGTCAGCAGATTTACACTGTTACACGAGCTGCACGCTCACTACTTTACACTGTTACACGAGCTGCACGCTCACTACTTTACACTGTTACACGAGCTGCACGCTCACTACTTTACACTGTTACACGAGCTGCACGCTCACTACTTTACACTGTTACACGAGCTGCACGCTCACTACTTTACACTGTTACACGAGCTGCACGCTCACTACTTTACACTGTTACACGAGCTGCACGCTCACTACTTTACACTGTTACACGAAGCTGCACGCTCACTACTTTACACTGTTACACGAGCTGCACGCCACTACTTTACACTGTTACCACGAGCTGCACGCTCACTACTTTACACTGTTACACGAAGCTGCACGCTCACTACTTTACACTGTTACACGAAGCTGCACGCTCACTACTTTCCACTGTTACACACGAGCTGCACGCTCACTACTTTACACTGTTACACGAAGCTGCACGCTCACTACTTTACACTGTTACACGAGCTGCACGCTCACTACTTTACACTGTTACACGAGCTGCACGCTCACTACTTTACACTGTTACACGAGCTGCACGCTCACTACTTTACACTGTTACACGAGCTGCACGCTCACTACTTTACACTGTTACACGAGCTGCACGCTCACTACTTTACACTGTTACACGAGCTGCACGCTCACTACTTTACACTGTTACACGAGCTGCACGCTCACTACTTTCCATTGGAGCAAAGAGTCCTTTCTTCAGTGTTGTCACATGAAAAGATAGAATCAGACACTTAGAAACACGTGAGGGGTGAAATACTGTATATTTACTCTACACAGCACCATCATCAGAGTTCGGGTTCTAGGTATAGTCTGATGTGTGTTCTGTGTTCTAGGTACGGTCTAGGTATGATTTACTACAAACAGGAGAAGTTCAACTTGGCAGAAATCCACTTTAAGAAGGCACTGAGCATCAACCCTCAGAGCTCAGTGCTGCTCTGTCACATTGGAGTGGTAAGACGTTTACATTTTACATTTAGCTGACGCTTATCCAAAGCCTCTTACAATTGCTATACACACATGGTGGATGTGTCACACCAAAGGCATGTGTCTTATCTGTTGTGCCGCCACCACCGGTTAGCATTTAGCATCCTCCATCCATACTTGGTGAGCATTGGACTCTATGATGAACTGATAGTGTAACTGACACTCTGTGTGTGTGCGTGCGTGCGTGCGTGTGCGCGTAGGGTGCAGCACGCGCTGAAGAAGTCTGATGCGGCGCTAGAGACCCTGAACAGAGCGATCGGGATCGACCCCAAAAACCCGCTGTGCAAGTTTCACCGAGCCTCCATACTGTTTGCCAATGACAAGTACAAGGTGAGCGGCCTGATCACTCTGACAGACTTCATAAATATGTACAGCGAATATAGTTTGAATCCTCAATCCTTACAAGTCTAAACCACGAAGACCTGTCTCTCTCTCTCTGACCCGTCTCTCTGCCGGTCTGCAGGCAGCCCTTCAGGAGCTTGAGGAGTTGAAGCAGATAGTCCCCAAAGAGTCTCTGGTGTACTTCCTCATAGGAAAGGTAACGGACATCAGCTGTTGGTCGTTCTGCTGGGCTGCTGAACTTTACCTGTCTGCCTGTCTGACTGCCTGTCTGACTGCCTGTCTCTCCTCCTCAGGTGTACAAGAAGCTGGGTCAGACTCACCTGGCTCTAATGAACTTCAGCTGGGCGATGGATCTGGATCCCAAAGGAGCAAATAACCAGATCAAAGAAGCCATTGACAAGAGATACCTGCCCGAGGACGAAGGTGAGACAGGTACATGCAGATCCATCTGATCAGAGACCTCGTATCAGGGACTGATGAAGTATCCCGTGTATATAGTACTTGTTATGCAGTAAAGTGGCTCCTGTGAGTGTTACTGATTTATTGATTGAGTGATCATGTGAGCAGCATGCTGACTGAACGCTTGAGTGTTGCCAGGTCGTCACATGTTCTGTCTGTAAAACATGCAACTCCTGTCAGATACATGTCCTGCAGTATAAAGTACTCTGACACATAGTGCTGTGCAGTAGTAAGGCAGGGTGTGGCACCATGGGTGCTTTAAAGAGCTGGTATTCTGCATTTTTGCTTTTTCCCTCTCCTTTATTGAGTTATATCTCTTTTTTGTGCTGTAACAGGTTCACAGAGTGAAAAACCCCAAAGTCCAGCCCAAAGTTAGTTCCCGTCTCCCACAGAAACTCTGCTCTGAACTGAAAACAGCTCGTTTGTAGTCCGGCCGCTTCCCTTTCATCCCTGTGACGTCACAGGGATGCACCTTACCCTCCAGGCAGTCAGTGGACATAAAGTTGTTACTGTGATGTAGAGACAGAGCTCGGTTAAAACTTTATGGATGAAAGATCCTTTTGTTACAGATTAATAACTCACCGCTCTGAAACTCTTGCTCCAGTCCATGTTGCCAAGCTGGTCGGCAACACGTGCAGCTGAACCCGAGCTGTTTACCGGCTTCTCTCTGACCCGCCCTACTCTGCTTCTGATTGGCTAGTAGTCCTTAACTAGGAACTAAGCGTGTGCAGCTCCCAACAAAGATCATGTCGGCATGATGTATCACTCCACAGCTTAAATGAGGCCTTCAACATGGTGAAAATATGGTGTTTTTTGAAAATGAAACCTGTTCTGGTACAAACCCTAAATAGGATTCTGAACCTGAAAAGGAGCAGAACACCACCTCTTTAACTTCACAGAGCGAGAGCAACAGGAAGTTCCCTGCGAGCAGCTAACTTCCTGTTTAGCCCTCTGATAACTTGAAAGGGGGTAAAATGATGTAATGGTGCTTCTAGATTTCCTCAATGTTATTGAACCAAATGGATTCAGCTGTGATAGTGAAACATGTGGGGGGGGTTCTTTTACCTACAACCTTTTGGGGGAGGTTGTAGGTAAAAGAAATGGGCAAAATTTTACGGGCACTTCTTTCATAAAGTCATCTATGGAAAAATGTCTCTTGTGGCCACGGTGCATCACATGACGACCCAGAAGTTGCAGTTCCACAGTTTGGCAACCAGTCACCTTAGCTTTAAAGCACAGAGCTCTTCCTGCTGGCTGGGGAGGAAGTGGAGGAATGGTGGCCATCTTTGTGTCCAGTCTGTTGTCCTGAGGCACAAAGTAAACAGCCTGATGTCTAATGTCTGTCTTTTCTCTCCACCCGTGTTCCTTTCTCTCCATCTCTTTCTCCACACCTGTCTCCCTCCCTCCACCTGTCCTTTCTCTCCATCTCTTTTCTCTCCACCTGTGTCTGTCTCTTTCCATCTCTTTCTCTCCACCCGTATCTTTCTCTCCATCTCTTTCTCTCCATCTCTTTCTCTCCACCCGTCTCTTTCTCTCCACCCGTGTCTCTTTCTCTCCATCTCTTTCTCTCCACCCGTGTATCTTTCTCTCCATCTCTTTCTCTCCACCCGTGTCTCTTTCTCCACACCTGTCTCCCTCTCTCCACCTGTCCCCCCTTAGCGGCTGAGGTGGACGACAGTCAGGACAGCAGTATCATGACGGACGCTGACGACACGCAGCTGCACACGGCTGAAAGCGACGACGTCCTTTAACCCGGCCCCCTCAATGTGTAACCCTGCTTCCAGCTCGAGCCAAGCTCCGCCCATTGCTCTGATTGGCTGGAGGAGTACTGTTGCCAGGCAACATTTTGACAGACAGATATTCACTTTAGCTCTGCCCTGGCCCTCCTCCCTGCCCTCTGACTGGCTGAAACAGACTGCTGCTGCCCTGAAGCCCCGCCCCTGACCTTCCTCTTCCTATTATGTCATCGAGCTTGTCCTCTGACATTACAGCTGTTTTTTATGTTCTTTTTATCATCGTTACGGAAATAAACCAATAAAAATGTGTAAGCCCTGCCCACCGCTGTCTGTCTTATTACTGTTACCAACAGCCAATCAGAGCAGCTCTGCACTGATTGGTCCTGGTGAGTGAAGCTACTTATATTGTAACAGGCTCTGCTCAGTCTGTCAGACCACAATGCATGCTGGGTACAATATGTTGCCATGTTGGGATCGATAACATGACATTTAAAGATTCACAATGTATCAGTGTGAAATCGTTCTCTGCAGTTTGAGTCTGTTGGCACAATAAAATCTGATCAAGCTGCACTAACTGATGTGTTGATTGTTTCCAGATGCAGCTTCCTGCAGTCACCTGAGGGGTGTTTCTTTTTGTCACCTGGAGCGCGTTCAGTCCTAACAAAACGTAACAAAACTCTTACTTAAATGGAGACCGATTTTAATGCACCTAAGGCAGCTGGGAAGGCCTTTCCTACATGTGTTCTGATGAAATCAGAACATACATGTTTTATAAAACAAAATCCGCTGCAGCTCTTACAGTCACTGCCTCGCCTCCCAGTCGAGTGAAAAGGTATGTGGAAACTGGGGAGGGGCTTATATACATGTTGCTGCTGATTGGGTAGCACCTGACGCTGCCACCAATAAGAAAACGCCCCTCACAGGCTGCTGTGCACCACATCAAAGTATGGCGTTCAACCCAGAAACGTGTAGCAGAGCGGCGAACACACTTTCAGTCTGAACGTTGATCTGTTTCACAAGTTTAAGAGGGAGGATTTAGTCTTCCTCAGACAGGAAATAAAGTTTACGTTTTGTTTATTTGACCTTTCAGCTGAGGTGAGTGACCTCATGAGTTCCAGACATGTTTTTTTTTCCTTTTAAATTTTTATTTTTTGAGTAGTGAGAAGTCCTGCCATACTGTGCTGTGATTGGCTAAAGTCACTTTAGCCCCCGCTCCTTGTGATTGGATACTCGCCATTAGGGCCCTCCAAAGTTACTCTGTGCCCTGTTTTCCAAGTATCCTGGAATCTCCTCCCCATCATTTCTCCAATTTCCTGGGCCTGCTGGTCAGCCTTTAAAAGCCCCTGTGTAGCTCCACCCACTCTATCTCACGCTCACTGCAGCCGGGAGCAGCAGCATTGTCAGCAGCAGCCACCACTATTCTTTGTCTGTTTAACTTTGTTTGCAATAAACCTTATTGTGTATATTGTGTGCTATATAACGTGCTGCTGATGGAGAAAGTGGAGTAGACAGGCGGGATAGAGAGAGGCGGGGCACGCTGGCGTGTTTACCGGAGGTGTATGCTTCTTGTGTATCTGTGTGTGGGAAGACAATTCTGAGGAAGGTCCGAAGCATATGTAAAATGTATAATAATTATGTTCCTGGTGATCAAAACCTGCTGGTTTAAAACTTGCTGGGGCGGTTTTACAATCAAGATGCCAGCTCAACCATCGCCCATCTGTCAGCCATCGCCGATGGCATCGTCTATCAGCCCAATCCTTGTTGCTAATATTACTACTTTTAGAAGTATATGCTAAGTAGCCTGACTAGTAGGTAATAAATAGGGATGTCCCGATCAGGTGTTTTGGCCCCCGAGTCCGTGTGATCTGATTTAGAGTATCTACTGATACCTAGTCCTGATCCGATACTTCTTATACTTATAAAAAGACTAAAGAGGAGCGAAAAAACAGATCCAGGATGTTCCTTATTTTTTATTTAATTCACCTTATTCAATGACTCTGTTAACAAACAAAGCACTTCTGTTGGTACTTGAACAATCAAGTAATAAATAACTTCACTGTGGACTTTAGTGCTTCTACATTTACCTGACGCTTTTATCCAAAGCAACTTAGAATTGCTATACATGTCAGAGGTCGCCTCTGGAGCAAATAGGGGGTAAGTGTCTTGCTCAGGGACACAACGGTGGATGGGATTGAACGTAGGTCTCTCACACCAAAGGCATGTTTCTTATCCATTATGCCATCACCACCCCAACAGTGTAGCAGTAAATATAAAAAAAGTCTAAGATAAAAACAAACAGCACCTCAACTTAAAATACCCAGCAGGCATGTAAACAAATACAAAAATAAAAGTGCCACCGTGCTTGCAAAGCACATCTATATATACATACATATATACATACATATATACACTTATTTGATCTGAGTTTCCTGAATAATAGAACTGTTTCTTTTACAGTTAGGCCACCAACTCTTAAACATGCAACAACCTTTGCTGCTGTCTCTTAATTATTAAAAATCATCTACTTTATTACTTTTAACTGAACTAATTTCAAAGTTAGCAGTTATATCATTTAGTTATAGACTCAATTATTTCATGTTGCACATTTAGCTGTTGAAATTTTGTAAAAAAACAAAACAAAAACAAACACAAAATATAATTATTATTATTAATTATAGAGATGGTGACGGTGCAGTGGATTAGCCACTTGTCTTTGATTCCCACTGCAACACCAAATAACTTATTGGCAGGGACTACTTTGTGTCTATAGGTAATCACACATCTGAGATGACGTGGAGTTCCCCAAGGCTCCATTCTGGGGCCTCTTGTTTAACATTTACATGCTTCCACTGGCTCAGATTATGAAAAACAACAAAATATGTTACCATAGTTATGCAGATGACACACAGATTTTCATAACCATTTCACCAGGGGACTATGATCCCATACAGGCGCTGAATAACTGTATTGAGCAGGTCAATGACTGGATGTGCCAGAATTTTCTCCAGTTAAACAAAGATAAGACTGAAGTTATTGTTTTTGGAGCCAAGGAGGAACGATTGAAAGTCAGTGCTCGACTTCAATCTGTAATGTTAAGAACCACAAATCAAGCCAGAAATCTTGGTGTAGTCATGGACTCAGACCTGAATTTGAGGAGCCATATTAAGACAATTACAAAGTCAGCCTACTATCACCTGAAGAATATATCAAGGATAAGAGGCCTTATGTCTCAGCAGGACCTGGAAAAGCTTATCCATGCATTTATCTTCAGTCGACTTGACTACTGTAACAGTGTCCTTACAGGGCTCCCTAAGAAATCCATCAGACAGCTGCAGCTGATTCAGAACGCTGCTGCTCGAAGTCCTCACTAAGACCAAAAGGTGGATCACATCACTCCAGTTCTGAGGTCTTTACATTGGCTGCCTGTATGTCAAAGAATTGATTTCAAAATCCTGCTGTTAGTTTACAAAGCACTAAATGGTTTAGGGCCAAAATATATTTCTGATCTTCTGCTTCGTTATGAACCATCCAGACCTCTCAGGTCGTCTGGGATCAGGTCTGCTTTCTGTCCCCAGAGTCAAAACTAAACAAGGAGAAGCAGCGTTCAGTTATTATGCTCCGTATATTTGGAACAAACTCCCAGATAACTGCAGGTCTGCTGAAACTGTCAGTTCTTTTAAATCAAGACTGAAGACCTTTCTTTTTACCACTGCTTTTAATTAAATTTTTAAGACTCTTCTTTTTTCCACTGCCTTTAACTAGTAGATTGATAACTTACACTGCACTGTAACTTTTACTGTTCTGTTTCCTTTTTCATTGTTTTAAGATATTAACACTATTTAAAAAGCTTAGAGTGCTCTTTTGATTCTCCCATCTCACACGGCTGATCCTCAGTTAACAGAGCCGAGTAGAATTACAAGGATTAGAGTCCCTGTTTTGTCCACTGTTAACTTGATCACAGGGCCCGCTGTCAACTGCTTTTAGCAGAGTTTTTAGTGTGGAAAATCTGGATTTTCAGTGATGACTGTATCTAAGGAAGGGTTAGAGTTCCCTTATCAGTCCCTCCAGGATTTCGCGATGTTGCGATCGCAACTATTAACGCAACTTCAACAAATCCCCGCGAATTCAGTGCGCCTTGCAATTTTTATCAATCACCGCAACTTTGACCAATCATCGCGGTCTCCTGCAAAGCGTCATCGTACGTCATCAAACTCACTTCCTTGTTTTGTTCAGAAGACGCAGCAGACGTGTGCTGCCAATGTCTCGCATTTACCTACAAATATAACAGCAAAGGACCGTGAAAAACAGTATATATTTATATTTATTAGTATATTATTTAGTGGTGGGCCGTTATCGGCGTTAACGTGCTGCGTTAATGTGAGACTCTTGTCGGGCGATAAAAAAAATATCGCCGTTAATCTATTCTCAAAGTTGGGTTGGGAGCTGGGTCTATACTACGCAAGCTATGATGACTTTCACCTTGATATCTTAGCGCAGATGTATACCGAATTGCACTGTAGGGGGCGAGAACAAGTCTTCGAACCTGTGTGTCTGCCTACTGTGAAATTACCACATCAAACGTGACGTGCTAACATGGATGCAGCTGTTGCTGCGTTCCATTTACCTCGGAGGTCGGAGCTGGGAATGGCGTCACACCCGAAGTTGACGGCGTTCCAGTTACAACCTCTCTCGGCCAGCTGTTGGTTTACAACTAGCCAGGTTAGTTATTGATACGCGGTTGATTAAAAACGCGATTGTCGCGGTATTTCCTCACACTAACTGTAGCAACATCGTCCACAGACAGCTGTTGGACAGCACTTTGTGTACCAACATTTCTGAAGCCGCCGGGTTTGCTTCTGGGAAAATTTACTTTTAAGAAGCTTCCCAATGGAAAATTCGACAAGACTAAGGTTGTTTGCACCTTGTGCAATGCAGAATTAGTTTACTGTAGGAGTTCTTCCAGTCTCAAGTAGCCTACCACCTAAACGCAAAGCACATCACACGCTGCACACAAGTACATCTTATTGAACATGATTTATTTTCATCACCAATTATCATAGTAGAACAGCTTTCTCAAACAGTTTGTGATGCATTTTGGAAACAGGAGATGAGCCCCTGGTCTAATGCGCCACCTGGCTTCAAACCCGTTCGCACACATATTCTGAATGCCTTCGACAGAATTCAAATGAGCCATTTTTATCTAGATTAATCTAGATTAATTTCAAGATTACAGTGAGATTAATCTAGATTAAAAAAATAATCTATGCCCACCACTAATATTTTTACATACAATGCATGGTAACTAAGAGGTAACATAATGTAGTATATCGAGTGACTAGCATCACTGAAGTTACTGTCTTGTTTGCATGACACTGAAGTGTGTGTGTGTGAGAGAGAGAGATTTAAGAACTTAGAACAGCTTTCTCAAAAAGTTTAGACATGACTTTGAATTCCTCAACTATCAATTAAGATGCCTACTGAAATCAGATGTGTGTGAGGCAAAGGAAAAAAAGCAAAATATGAGTACTTTAAGTAAAAATCTATCTACCTTTGTCGTTTTAACCTTTAAAAACTAATGCCAAAGAACATCGCAACTTTCATCGCAACTTTTTAGAAAAGCGGCCGCAACATCAGGAATTTTGGGCCGCAACAATCACAAAAAAGGCCCGCGAAATCCTGGAGGGACTGCCTTATGGTTAGAGTCCCTAAGTAACTAAAGGGGGCATAGAGTGGGAGATGGGGAATCAAAGGGGTAAAACAAGCAAAGGTGGGAGACATGCCTGTTTTTATTTTCCATTTATTTAACTTTTAAACTTTTTTATATTTCCCTGTTGCTTGTATGTTTTCAGTAAAGCGCTTTGAATTACCTTGTTGTTGAAATGTGCGATACAAATAAACTTGCCTTGCCTAGGTTTCAGTGTAAGTTAGGCGGATACCAGGGCGTTTGCTTTAATTGTCTGTGCACTCGGGCTTGCTTGCTGTGCTCATCAGTGGGTGGTTTTGATAAATTAGGTGAGTTAAAGGTGCTCTAGTTTTTGGGTACCATTGTGGTAATGTGTCCATGACCCTAGCTTGGTGTGTTATGCAGCTTTTGTCTTGTCTTGTCAAGATATGCAACTTGACTTTTTGCATGCTAGTTCTTCCTGAGTTTGTTGTTGCCTCAGGTTTTAATTACCAGCAAGTTCCATTTTGGTAGTGGAATTTGTTTGGGTAATGTTCTGTGCGACATTAGTAGTTTGATGGGTTGATTCTGGTCCTACTTTAGTGATTATGGGTCTGATAACCATTAAGCAGAGAGAGCTTTGGTTAGCTGCTTTTGTAATATTGGACACTTTGTGCTGTGTGTATGGTGTGCACTGGTTTCATGTTGAAACTTTCTGTACAGGCTTCAGGTGCAGTCTTATTCAGATATCAGAAAGGTATCAAGTATGGCAACACTTGCTGATTTTGTAAGTGCAACTTCAGAGGAGTTGAGCAACTTACTAAGGATCAGCTTCTAAAACTTACATTTATTGTGACATTGAGATTGCCAGTAGTGAGAAACGTTTAAAAGAGAATGTAAAGGAATCTATTAAGACTATCTTAATAGAGCATGGTTTCTTCAAGTCTCTGCCTCCATTGACAGCTCAAAGGAATATACCACCTCAAATGTCACAGAGTGCTGCTGAGTTGAGCCTATCAGCTAGTCCCTGAGGCTTATGGTGCTTTCAGACCAAAAGCGAAGCGAGCCGCGATTTCCTGTCAGGTAGCGCAACGCAAAGCAAAGGCAACATGAAGGAATTTGCGTGAGTTGAATATTTACAACTCCGTACGTCACAGACAGCTTCAAAGCATTGTGTGGAGACAGCCAGGCACAGCGGGTGATTGAAAATCTGCTGGCCGGCAGAGGGCTGCTAATCTTGGGGTAGAGGAGCAGGGAGCAGCGCTCCAGCTTCGGACAAATAAACACCCATGGTTGGACTGGATTCTACTCTGACAACTAGGCCGTTTGCTCTGGGGAGGAGCTCGGAGTAAACTGCTTTTATTAAATTAGCTTTTACTTTAGTTTTTGGGATTACAACGTTTATTCCAGCTGTTGTTGTACTTTACTGTGTCCAAGTTAGCATAGCATAGCCCTGATCGATCCAAACTCCATTCTGAAAACAAACATTTTAGAAGTTGTCCTCCCTCTGTCTTGCTGACAGACTTGACAAAGCATGAATTCATAAGTTTCTGAAATCTCCATCATGTTGTAGTTATTTCAGAATCAGTTTGATCTGTTTATTGCAATTTAATTACAGCAAAATGTTTACTTTGGGTTCATACAGCTGTAGTAATGGCGAGTTGTGTTTATTCGCGTTATTACGTTGTGTGAACACTCCAGCAATAAAACCCCTTCGAGGAAAGCGTTGCATTGATTAAATTCGCATTTGGTCTGAATGCAGCATTACCACCAACTCTTTAGAAGTCTCATTAAGCTTGACAAGCAAACTTATGTTGAGTTTGCTAAAGAAAAGGAGACCCTTTTTGGTAGATGGTGTAAGTCCCTGAAAGTAGAAATGAAGGAAAATCTTAGCCAATTAGTTTTGCTAGAGGAATTTAAAAGTTGTTTGCCAGGTGTTGTTTGTACAGACGAATTTATGTTGACGCACAAGCTTGATTTTTATAAAGGACACGGTGAGCAAAAGGGTGGCGTTGTGTTCATCGCACTTTGAAGCACATCACAGTTTCTGCCCCCTTTGCCAGAAAGTTGGCCATTGGAAGCAATGGCATGCAAGGCATGTTTCTATTGCAAGAAACCTGGTCATCTTATTGCCAGCTGTCCTGTCTTGAACAAGAAACATAAATCTGTTAAGCCTGTAGCCTTGATAAAAACTGTGCACACTACTGCAATCCAGTTACCAGCGAGCATCCAACTCGAAAGCCAGAGCTGGTTGGCTCTTTGTCTTTCCTTATGGATGGTTTTGTCTCTCTTGCTTCTGATCCTACAGCTAAGCAACCTATCAAGATCTGGAGAGACTCTGGAGCTTTTCAGTCTGTGATCCTCCAGGATTTTCTTCAGTTTAATGACAAATCTGCTTTGGGCTCTAATGCTATTGTTTAAGGTTTTGGTGGTGGTTATCTGTCCTTACCCATGCATAATCTTAACCTCCAAACCGCTTTGGTGTCTGGGGAGGTTGTTGTCACTCTTTGTCTCCATATGACCTGGCTGTTGGTAGAGTGCTTGCTGCTTCTGAGGTGGTTCTCTACCCGGTAGCATCTAAAAGCCCAGTTGAAATCAGGTAACCAGTACTTACTGACTATCGTGTGTGCAGGATTACCGATTGTTCATACTGATCATGGGTCAAATTTTATGTCCTGTGTGTTCTCCCAGGTGCTGCAGCAGCTGTCTATTCAGCACTGCATTTCTTCTGCCTACCATCCAGAGTCTCAGGGAGCCCTAGAGAGGTTTCACCAGACTCTAAAGTCAATGTTGCGAGCGTACTGTAAAGAGTTTGAAAGAGATTGGGATGAGGGAACCCCTTTAGTCCTCTTTGCAGCTAGAGAAGTGACCCAAGAGTCCCTGGTTTCAGTCCGGCTGAACTGGTGTTTGACCATTCTCTGCAGGGTCCACTGAAACTTTTGAAGGGGAAGTGGCTGGAAAATCAGCCTTCCTCTACTAACCTCTTAGACTTTGTGTGTAACTTTTGGTTTAAGCTTAACAAGACGTGAACTGGCAAAGCAAAATCTGGATGCTCAAGGGAGGATGAAGGGGTGGTATGACAAAAAGGAAAAGCATTGAGTGCTGAAAGAGTTGTTCCTAGGCTTGTTGCTGCAAATTTGACTTTGAACCTTACCAAATGTGAATTTGGACAAGCCAGAGTAACATACTTGGGCAAGGTTGTTGGACATGGAAAGGTCTGTCCCATCGGTGCTAAAGTAGAGGCCATTGTGAACTTTGGTGTGCCTACGACTGGGTGTGAGCTGAAACATTTTCAAACGAAAGAGGCCTTGGCCCTTATTCTTGACTAGTGTTGCTTTCGTCAACGAAAATGATGACTAAATATCGTCGTCAACGAACCTTTATCACGTGACGAGACGAGACACAACGTAAATGCTGGTCATGTGACGATGACTATAATTAAATGTATTTTGCAATATTGTTGACGATTAAAAACGAGACTAAATGTGGTTTACAAAACGAAAACTATGATAAAATGTCTACATTTTCGTTGACGAGACAAAATGTTATACCGTTATTTCGTCTTGTTTAGTCGTGTTATTATTATTTTGCAAGTATTTCTGCAACACACAAAACACAACATAAAATCAGGCCTGTTCCTCTCTCCATCTTCAGCGTCATCGCTCCTCCTTTTATGCTTCCGCTCCTCCTTGAGAGATGCAAGACCGGTGCGTCTCACAGGTGACGTTCATTAACACTCACGCCACCGGCCTGCTCGCCGCAGTATTATATCTTTTAATAGTTTTTAGGATGCAAAATCTGACTTCAGTTTACAAGCAATACGAGTAAGTAACAGACACATTTTATTTGCACTTTTTAGTTTGTTATTTTTGCTCGAGCATTCAAGCACCTTGTTTCTCTTTATGGTAAACTTGAATGTTTTCATTTATTTCTGCCATTGTCATGTGATGCTATTTTATTTATTGTTTTTATTTATTTTATATAAATTTATATGTGTGTACTTCTAACATGTTTGGTTGGTAAAATAAATGTTGTAATTTCAAATCAGTGCATCTTCCGTTCCGTCACTTCCGTGTCTGAAATGGATGTATTTTTTGAGTTTTCGTCGACTAAACCTAGACTAAAATGGTCAGACGTTTAGTCGACTGAAACTTGACTAGACTAAAAAGAGTATGAACGTGACTAAAACTAATAAAAACTAAAATGACAGCTTGACACAAAGACTAGACTAAAACTAAAATTAAAATAGGCCGCCAAAAACAATACTATTCTTGCCCTGGTTCATTTTGAAGTCTAGACCTCTTCCTGTCAGACCCTAGTGGTCTACACAGATCATAATCATAAGTTTATTTTTGCAAGGGTTTAACTTGGACATCCAGCACATCCGTGGGAAGGACATTGTGTTTGCAGATGCCCTGTCTAGGTTGTATATGGAGTCAATTTAGTTTTGTGAATGTTATTCTGTGTGACATTAAACTGAGCGGTTGCTATAGAGCAACCTGCTTACTCTGTGCCCTGTTTTGCAGGTATCCTGAAAGCTCCTCCCCATCATATCCCCAATTCCCTGGGTCTGCTGGCCAGCCTTTAAAAGCCCCTGTCTAGCTCCACCCACTCTCTCTCACACTGCAGCCGGGAGCAGCAGCATTGTCAGCAGCAGCCACCACTGTTCTTTGTTTAATTTACTTCCGATAAACCTAAAAAGCCGTTAGGGCTCCCACTCACTGGATGCTAGCCGTTAGGGCCCTCACTCCTTGTGGTTGGATGCTAGCCGTTAGGGCCCTCACTCCTTGTGGTTGGATGCTAGTTGTTAGGGCCCTCACTCCTTGTGGTTGGATGCTAGCCATTAGGGCCTCCGCTCCTTGTGGTTGGATGCTAGTTGTTAGGGCCCTCACTCCTTGTGGTTGGATGCTAGCCAATAGGGCCTCCGCTCCTTGTGGTTGGATGCTAGTCGTTATGGCCCTCCAAAATTACTCTGTGCCCTGTTTTGCAGATGGAAACACCTCCCCATCTAATCCCAAATTTCCTGGGCCTGCTGGCCAGCCTTTAAAGGCCTTTGTGATTGGATGCTAGCCGTTGGAGCCCTCGGTCCTTGTGATTGCTGCTATTAAGTTGAGGAAATGTTTTGTTTGAGCTCTTTCATAAAGGAAAAAAGACTCTAAATCTGTAAATTTACATTTATGGATGTGAATTTTGTCTTTCTTTTTTCCCTCTGTAGATACAGACATTGTCCGAGCGGTTCTTATATCAACATGTAAAGTACTCCAGAGATCAGGAGTAGCCACTGAAAAGGCTCGGTCACCATTATTTTTTAACCTAGATCTGGGGACATCGAGGCGCATCTGACTGGATGACCTCAGTGTTCTGACCGGAGTTTGAACATGTAAAAGTTCAGATAAATAAGGTTCCAACCCATCTTTGGGATTTTATTTGCAATAAAATCTTAAAATCATCCTAAAGCAAACAGGAATCCAGCAGAGTGAGGCTGAAACTGGCTGATGTGCTCACGCTGTTTAGGTCCAGTTAGAAGTTGAACTGCGGTGTTCTGGACTAACTGTGAACTGAAGAAGAGACGACTGATCCCCTCCAACATACAGAGAGTTACAGTAGTGTGGTCGAGACCTTATAAATGCACGGATTATTTTCAAAGTCTTTGCGTGGCAGGTAGGGCTCGACTTTAGCAAACAGTCTCAGCTGAAAAAAATAGCTTTTACAACACAACTCATTTGTTTTTCAAATTTAAAAGCTCCAAACATCAGACCTAGATTCTTGGTAAATGGACAAATATAAGTTCCCAAAGTATATTTAGCATCTACACAAGCTTCTAAATCCCCACGGGCAACCGAAACACAACAACCTCAGTCTTACATTCCTTAGGACGGTAAGTTCTCCAACCAAATCCTGTTCTCCAAATCCAACTCAATTTTAAGATCAGGCAGTTCAGAAAGAACTGAGGCTTTATCTTTAGAAATAGATTTGTATGTCATCTGCAAAGTAATGAAAGGAGACATTGTGTTTCTTGAAAATGGACTCCTGTCAGTAGTGTCAAACAGTGCTAGCCAATCGCAGCACAGTAGGGTGGGAATGTTGAAACTGTGGCTGGGGGAAAAAATGCGTTCCAGACAGCAGCTTTTATCTGACAGGAAACACAGAGGAAGAAAACTTTCAGGAAGACGCAGCTAAAGAAGAAAGCGATGAAAAGCTGCTGCATGTCATCCAGGTAAGAAAAACCTGTCTGACTTTTCGCTGTTTAGAAAACCTCACTGCTGTTTAAAGACACAGATGTCTGGCAGTTTGTGAACACTGCACAGGTGTGTAAGCACAGACAACATGCTTTCTGTCGGGCACAAATGTGTTCCTTACATGGCGACAGGTTTCAGGTAAAAACTTGTGTCTCCAGGTGTTTCAACAGACATTAGACGTTGACGTTTATCGTTTGCTCAGGAGATTTAACATGAACAGATCATATTGAACCCATGCAGGAGGAGCTGGAAGCATACGCTAACCCAAATTTGGTTCATCTCGGCTAAATTGTCCATCCCACTTCTTCCTTTGCCTGTAGGAGTCCATCGCAGCGCGAGCTTTGGGACCGGTCAAAACCAAACCTTAACCACATGGTACCTGCCACCTATTTCCAGGAAAAATGCCTAAAATACCCAAAATAAATCAGTAAGATCTCCTCAGCTATTAGGCCTAGATGCATAATTCTGGTCTCCTTTGAAAGGTCAGAAGCTAGGAATATAAATGTACATTAACATATTTATTTGACCATTACAGACTTTTGTATTAACCATGGCCCTGACATGCCATCATACGCCCCCAACATACTTGCTTTTTAAACAATACGCCGGCGAAATCTCATTGTTCACGTGCTTGCATGCGTACTTTGCATGTAAACGTGAATCCACTAGGAGGCAGATCAGGGCTGAATCATCTGTGGCCAACTCCAGAATATCCTCCATGACAACATCTAAATTTGCAGAACATAAACAAATATGGCGACAGTCGAGGAGGTTGCAGTTTTAATGAGGTCAAGAGCAAGGCAGAAAAAGTGTGAGATGGTATGTTAGGCCACCTGTTGCAAGGTGGACAGTGTTTGGAAAGGCCGTGGAATGTTCTACTGAGACGGCCAAGATGTAAGAAAGGCTCTGCACAGTTACTCTGCTGCACCAACCAAGTCCAGTCAGACAGGGAAAGGGACTCACATAGCACTTCGCTGGACGAAGGGAGGCAAGATCCAGGAGGTTTGACTGCAGATCGAGCAACGCGTCTTGGCACTGAGGTGCAGAACGAGCTTAAGAAGTATTTTTAGACAGACACAGGGAGGGTGGCCCTTCAGGACTCTGTCCTCTAGAGAGGCACACTATGGTGATACTGCATCTATGTTCACTTATTTAGACAGATCAATGCCAAACAAAATCCAATGTGCCAGTAGTTGAGCTGAACTTAGAGATCTTCTTAATATCAGAGGACAAAATACTCAAACCAGACACATAGAGCAGGTAGCCTATAAAAGTTTTTAGTGTATATACACTTCTCTTTATATATACCAAGTTATTTTAGGTCAGCAACTTGAAATGTAATCACTCAACAGTGATGGCCTGAAAGGAATAAGTCTTATTTTAACTGCTGTTAAGAGTACAGGTACTGATGGGAAACCTGTTTAGCTCAACACTGTCACATTACATTTAGCTGAAGTTTTTATCCAAAAACCTGTCCTCTGCAAGCAACGAGGGGTTAAGTGTCTTGCTCAGGGACACGTTGGTGGATGGGTCACAGTAGGGGATTGAACCCGGGTCTCTCACACCAAAGGCATGTGTCTTATCCACTGTTCCATCACCACTGTTACACATAAGAACTGTTCAGGAACAACACTGTACTGTTGGAACACAGAGTTGTGTATTTGTCTCTATTCATATGATTGCATGAGCTGCTTCATCTCCTCCATCCGTCTCTTGGCATCACGCCTGTGAAGCTGCTGAAGGAACACGGTGACGTAGTTCCCAAAGGCTGGCTCGTCCACTGACCTCTGCCCGCCTCTGGAGGGTGTCGACACTCCAGGTGCTGTGCATGTGGAGGGCTCAGAACAAGGAACAGATGATGGACCTGGAGTAGGACTGCTCACGATGTGTCCTCATCTGGCACTGAAAGTTAGAACCACAGTGTCATCTGACCCAGCTAGCATGCAATGTGAATGCTGACATGTGCCCGTGAAGCCTTCTGTGGGATGTTACAGAGCCTCCTAAACACAAAACGAGGATGCTAACTGTTGCGTTCTGCCGATACCATTCTGCTAGGAAACATTCAGATAGATGCAGCTCAGGCGTTGGATGATTGCCGGCCAAAACACGCCATCGGCGCCATCCTCCACTCTGTTTCTTCAGCATTTTCTGCCGTGCTTGAACATACCGGCCTCTGACCTGATTCCACTTATTTTCCCAGAGTGATCTCACGCCAGCTATTTTGACATGCATACCTATCGCTGTGGAGTGGTGTGGAGACATCATTCAGGTGTCTGTGATAGTGGACTCGCGCCAGGACGTTTAACCTTCGGCTGACCTCTTTCTTTTACAGCGGTTGGCAAAACAACTGCATTACCGCCGCCGAGTGTGGAACTCTGCTGCTGACCTGCCAGGTCAGATCCCCCCACGTTTATGTGCTGATCTGCATCTCGCAAACGCGTAATGTTAATTTCCGAAGACGTGCACGACCTTCACTCCGGCTGCCACAGGGGGCGCTGTGCACCGTGTGGAAGCATCTGCATTCAGGTTTGTCCTTTAGTTTGTCTCCATCTGTTGTAGTGATACCACTGAGATCATGTGACCACGGGTTAAGAACAGGATGTCAAACTAAGTGATATACAGTCAGGGCCAGACATGACTGTCACATGACCCTGAAATACACAGGAGAAAACAAATCCTTTGGAATCATGTGATGTGCGTGGAATATATCTTCAGATATTTTAGGACACATATGCAGTATAATGATATACAGTACATGTGACTGATCAAACAACAAACCGGTGTTCAGATCCAAGAGAAACTTTATTGGTACAAAGCACTTTTAACAGCCACAAGCAGAGAGTGAGACATGGTATTGGCATCTGGTATCAAACTGCATTCTGGGATGGTAAGGGGTCATCACAAAGGCCTACAGCACATCAGCATTCAGAAACACAGAAGAGGTGATGATTGGCTGAGAGAGGTGACATCAGAGAGAG
The DNA here is from genome assembly GCA_024633595.2 of Lepomis macrochirus. Taxonomy (NCBI): domain Eukaryota; kingdom Metazoa; phylum Chordata; class Actinopteri; order Centrarchiformes; family Centrarchidae; genus Lepomis; species Lepomis macrochirus. Next base: position 193,044 of record JALXJV020000007.1, read on the forward strand.
AGACTTTATGTGATTGGAGGGATTTTATGAAGGAAGCTCCAGGCTGGTTTCAGTTTGCAGGGTTTAACTTATTCTCTGTTTTCTCTGAGACGATGTCTCAAGGACTCCTGGAAAAAACTCCAGGACCCGCTGAACTTTACTTTTACTCAAGGACGCTGTAACGTCCTCAAACCTGAGTTTATGTCAATTATTCTTAACTAACTCCGTGTTTCAGAGCCGCCATTTTTCAGAGCTACAGCACTATCATGTGGCGGGCTGCAGGTCGCCATGTGACTGGTTAGGGTTAGCTCTGTGGTCACGTAACGAGGAAATGTTTCTGTGTCCGCATCGCACAGCCGCACCTAAAACCTGCTCAGAGTCTTCCTGAAGGCCTCCGACTTGGTTCAAGCACCCAGAAACATCCTCAAATACTTCTGGAACCAACTCGAAGCCCTAAAAGTTCAACCCTCACTCTGGATGTGCCACGCAGACAGAAGTCCAGGAAGTGTTTAAGCTAGCTTAGCATAAGGACTGCACACGGGGGAACACCTAGCCCACCAAGAAGAGTCCACCTGGACCCAGGCTAGCAGTTTCCCTGTTTCCAGTCTTTGTGCTAAGCTAGGCTAACCACGACCTGCCCTGATACCGTTCTTCTCTGGAGGAAACAGAGAACAGGAGGTTCACCTGCTTCTCTGAGCGCTGACTGAACGCCTGGATTCTCTCACCTGTGATTGGCTGTTTGAGCTCTTTAACTTGATAAAATCTCTCCAATCCTGTCGCTGTGACATTAGATGAAGGTCATGAGGAAAAAGGCAGAATGATGATTTTTTGTTCCATCAGGCAGTTTCCTTGGTAACAGGAGGGGCGGGTCTGCAGGCACCGGGTCATCCAATTACAGGCCTTGTTTGGCGAGGGAGGCTGAAACCTGACAGAAAGGGGAAGTGGTTAATGTGTGTGTTTGACTTGTTGTGGTCTGAACAGGTAAATCTCTCACCTGGTCTGCCAGGGTGTTGAGGGGCGGAGCTTCAGCAGCATTAAGGCTTCCCGGGGAGGAAGTGTTGCTAAGGCGAGGAGGGGAGGAGTCAGGCTGGGTGACTATGTCGGCACCGTGGTCGGTCCGAGCTTTGGCTGTCTCTCTGAAGTTGAGCTTCTGAGTCTCAATCTGTTGACGCGCCAACAACACAAACATTGTTGTTAATATTCTGTTTGACACAAAGTGCTGAGTGAACAACAGAAAACAGAAAGTAAAATCACAGGATCATAAAGACCTTATGGAAGATAAATAAAATTTGTAAAAGATGCATCAGATCAAAGTGCATGCTGGGTAGAGAAGTATGACAACATTTATTAACAGGGGGGGGTCTGACAAAGCCAACAGAACCACATCTTGTATGAGGTTCCCAAACCAGACTGGACCCTCGCCCCAGCTGTGTCTGGAGATCCTGGATGCAGATATACGAACGGCTCGTAGCAGCAGCCCTGCTACAGTCTGTCGTGAACCTCCAAGTCCACAAAGAACATGGATGGTCAAACTCCCATAACCCCCCCCCAACAAACCCCCCCTGCAAGGGTTAAAGAGCTGGTCCACCAGGACAGAATCTGCATTGGTTGTTTGGAATTTCCAACAGTCTGACCTCGGCTAAGACTAACCTGCGCCGGCTGAAGGCAGCGGCCCTGTAGGTGGACGACCTGCGGCGCCACTGTGTTGTGGGGGCGCCATCAAAGGGATGTCTGGTTTTGTGTTGACATCAATTTGTAGCAGCCGGCCAGCTAGTTAAAGACCTTAGATTATGATGCTGCGATTAGTGAAGCATCTCACAGCCAGAGGACAGGAGCTGCTCTGCAGGCTGCTGGGTCGACATGCTGCTGGATGGAGATCCTAAGAAGCAGCTCAGCAGGTAACGTTGTAGAACGAGTCTGCTGCAGCTGCGTATGTTTGTAAGAGGCTAACATTGTTCTAAGGGTCAAGATCAGGGAACACCGGCAGAACCCTGCACCCAGGTGAACCTGACGATGACACTTACATATGCTGTTGTTATTGTTGAATGTTCCAGTTACACCCCGTTACTGACAAAATGCAGGTCTTATTTAAGTAGAGTTTATTGGTGCAGTGATTCTTTATCTGCTGTTTGAATCCAGCAGGTTGTTTGTAGGTCGTTGTACCTTCTTCTTCCCTCCTCCTGGCACATGAGTGATGTTCTCCAGAGAACCGATTTTAGACTTAGCGGCTTTAAAATCCACCTTCTCTGATTTAATCTCCAGCTTCCCTCCACCTGACACACACAACACACACACAGGTACATTATAATATGATAACAGTGCATGATGCAGAACACTGTATAACTACAGTAACATATAGTGGACGAGTATAAAACAATCCTGGACTATATCTAACCTGCTACATGTCAAGTACAGCGAAAGTCAAAGCTCCAGCTGCAGTGACAGACTCACCTGTGTGTGTGTGTGTGTTGTGTGTTGTGTGTGTGTGTTACCTGGTTTGTGGTGGATGTTGCTTTTGGAGCCACACTTTGATGTCACATTACTGAGATCCAGCTTCTTATGGACGATCTGAACCTGCAGACAGGTACAGGTAGGAGTGGTTGAGTCCTGATCTCATTTATATGGCCTTTATTCATTTCTTTTTCTTTTTTTAAACCTGTCCTGCCCAGCAGCCTGGTATAGAGTATGATGAGCTGGATACTATGTTGTGTTTTACTTTAACAGGATAGTATTAATATACTCCATTGTCTGTTTTATTATTTATTTAAATTTATTTGTCACCAGGCCAGAAAAGTGACTGACATGGGGATGAGGGACACAAACACCACACAAACAGACAGAGAAAGGACAAGACCTGCGAGAGGACAGGGGGGGGGCTTGGGGCAGAGAAAAACCAACAACAAACAAATAAACAAAAAACGAACAAAAACAGAGACAACCAGCTGAACAGCAGCAATAAACAGCTGACACAAGAAGGCAACTGAGAGAGAAATGAAAACAAGAAACAGTCAAGCAACATAAATAAACAACACAGCACAGCCATGAGAGCTGGAATAATAACTATTAATTTAATTAAATTTGTAAGTGTGCGTGCGTATATGAGGGTATAAGGAAACAAATGAGGAAGAAACCACGCCATGCATTGCACCATGCAACCGCGATAAAAGTGCCCCGACTTCCACGCAATGTTAACCTGTTGAAAGCTGCCACCTTTTTCCATAAAAAACGCCTAAAATTACATACCCAAAATGAATCAGGAATAACCCCTCAACCATTTGGCCTAGATGCATAATTCTGGTCTCCTTTAAAAAGTCAGAAGCTAAGGAATATAAATCTATTGTGTATTAATATATTTATTTTACTTTTACTGACTACATGGACATGCAATAAAGAAAAAATCTGATATTTTTATCCTCGCCTGAAAAAAAAAGCTATATTTTAATGCAATAAACCATCAAAACCATCCTGAGCAAGCTTTTAGTGCAACTGGATATCTTCTAATACACATAGAATGCAATTGTAACTGTAAATCACATGAAAATAAACTAAAATACAACAGTTATCATACAATATTATCAAATAGGCCAGGCGAATTTCCAGATTTTGGCAATATTTATTGTTAAAATGCTGACTTTTATTGATAGATATCTTTAAAACACTTTTTCTGTCCATACAACTAAGATCCAAATGAAAAAACCCTGAAATATTAATAAAAACAGGAGTATTCATCAGCATTCCTGTCACTTTAATCCCTCCCAGGCTTTACAGGCCCGTAGATTGAGAACAGAACATCCCACAGTAATGGGGTGGCATCAATCGATGGCGAGAACCTTTCATTTGTTACCCTGCATGTCTATATATCTCCAACGGATCGACCACAAAATGCCAAAAACACCGTGTGTTCTCAAGCGTCATGTTTCCTCTCTGCAGAAAATGACAGAGAGCAGGCCGGCAGCTGGCGCTATTAGCATAATAATCAATATGGCGCCCGAGTAGACCCGAAGCTACAACTTCGGCACATTTCGGAGTCAAAATGGTGGACAAAATATTTTTGGGGATTTTTGGACAACGCTTAAGCCCCATCGCCCCCGGTACCGGGGGCTGCTTTAAAGAGACGTGTCATCCAAGACAGCCCCTCCACACCCAAAGCTTTTAGCATCTCTGGGCGGATCTCATCAATCCCCGGGGCTTTGCCACTGTGGAGTTGTTTGACTACCTCAGTGACCTCCTCCAGGGAAATTGACGAGAAACCCCCATCAGCCTCCAGCTCTGCCTCTACTAGAGAGGGCGTGTCAGTCGGATTTAGGAGTTCCTCAAAGTGTTCCCTCCACCGCCCAATTACCTCCCCAGTTGAGGTCAACAGGGTCCCATCCTTACTGTACACAGCTTGGACAGAGTTCTGTGGACAGAACCGTCCACACAGCTTGGACGGTTCCCTGCTTCCCCCTCCTGAGATGGCGGACAGATCTCCAGAAACACTTTGGTGCTGACCGAAAGTCCTTCTCCATGTCTTCTCCGAACTTCTCCCACACCCGCTGCTTTGCTTCTGCAACAGCAGAGGCTGCAGCCCTTCGGGCCCGTCGGTACCTTGCAACTGCCTCCGGAGTCCTCCGAGACAACAAATCCCGGAAGGCCTCCTTCTTCAGTCGGACGGCTTCCCTGACCACTGGTGTCCACCACGGTGTTCGAGGGTTACCGCCCCTTGAGGCACCTAAGACCTTGAGACCACAGCTTTCCACTGCAGCTTCAGCAATAGAGGCGTTGAACATTGCCCACTCATGTTCAATGTCCCCAACCTCCACAGGGATGCCAGAAAAGCTCCGCCGGAGGTTTGAGTTGAAGATCTCATGGACAGGGGCTTCCACCAGACGTTCCCAGTTCACCCGCACTACCCGTTTGGGCTTACCAGGTCTGTCCAGAGTATTCCCCAACCCCCTGACCCAACTCACCACCAGATGGTGATCAGTTGACAGCTCCACCCCTCTCTTCACCCGAGTGTCCGAAACATGCGACGTTAAATCAGATGAAACGATTACAAAATCGATCATCGATCTTCGGCCTAGGGTGCTCTGGTACCATGTACACTTATGAGCATCCTTATGCTCGAACATGGTGTTTGTTATAGACAATCCATGACTAGCACAGAAGTGCCCACTCAGGTTCAGATCAGGAGGGCCGTTCCTCCCGATCACACCTTTCCAGGTATCTCCGTCATTGCCCACATGTGCGTTGAAGTCACCCAGCAGAACTATGGAGTCCCCTACTGGAGCCCCATACAGAACTCCATTCAGGGTCTCCAAGAAGGCCGAGTACTCCGAACTGCTGTTTGGTGCATATGCACAAACAACAGTCTGAGTCCCCTCACTACCCGAAGGCATAGGGAGGTGTCCCTCTTGTTCCCCGGGGTAAACTCCAACGTGGCGGCGCTCAGCTGGGGACTTGTGACTCTCCACACCTGCCTGGCGCCTCACACCTTGAGAGGAGAAGAATAGGGTCCATTCCCTATCAAGGAGTACTGTTCCAGAACCAAGACTGTGCGTGGAGGTCAGCCCCACCAGATCTAATTGGTAGCGCTCCATCTCCCGCACAAGTTCAGGCTCCTTCCCCGACAGAGAGGTGACGTTCCACGTCTGGCTCCAGACTGGGGCCCCGGGCTTCCTCCGGGCAGGGTCTCTCCTCCTCTTACTCGATTTGTCATCAAGGGTCTTTGTGAACCATTCTCAGCCCGGCCCCTCACCTGTAACCACTTTGCCTTGGGAGACCCTACCAGGTGCACTAGCCTCCAGACAACACAGCCTCCAGGTTCCACGCAAACCTCTCCACCACGATAAGGTGATGGTTCCCAGAGAGGCCACCCAAGCCCTCTGTGTCTAATGTGTTATTGAAATTGAAGGGCAGCCAGTAGGGGAGGAAGAAGTGCTAGGCCGCAATAATGCTATAATGGCCCGAGCATTCAGCCCCATCCCCAACCCCCTAGGCAAGAGAACGCCAGGTCCCTCCAGCCCAGGGCTTGTAGCAAGAGCCCCTCGAGCACCGCCAACAGCCCATAGTCAGCGACAACCCCACCCAGCCCCAGGATGGGTCCAGGGGGGCCCAGCCCCACCAGCGTGCAGGCCCGCCCCAAACCAAGAGATACCAAAGCCTCAAGCCACAGGCCCCCACACACCCCGAGGCAGCACAGCGCAGCCCCAACCTAAGCCCACCATGCTCCCCCCCTTCAATCTGGTGCAATCCCTGAAGACTGTTGGGACAGAACGGCCCCTAGGGCCCAGACACGCAGCCCACCCACACCCAGGAAGCAAGGCCACCCAGGCCAGGCCAGAAGCCTGTCACCCCCCATGCTCCTCCCTCCCCAGCAGTGAAGCATCCCATATATTCTCCCCACTGTCCCCAAAGAGAAGTGACAGCAGTCACCCCATGACAGCAGCAACTGCCCCTCAGCCCCAGGAGGCTACCAGATACACTCAGCCGCCAAACCCCTCAGAAAACCAATACAATTTCAGGATGCACAGCATGCACACAGGACAGAGCTGCACACCAGCCCAGTCCAGGCATACACCTGATGCCCCCTAACCCCCGACAAGCACCAGCCAATCACGACATAGATGTGAGCCATCCAACATCACCAATCTAACCAACGCCACGCAACAGCTAAAATACACGCTGCACAGGGAGATGCCAGCTGGCACCAGAGAGATTGTAATTTTGTTAATTACATGCTCTAGATGTCTAATCCCTTTGTCATACCACAGTGGGGAATTTAGTGTTTTCTTGTTTTGCAGGATGTCAGGATTGTTCCAGATTGGAGTTAGTCTCCATGGGATAAGTAAAGACCCAGAAATTTTGAGAAATTCCCTCCAGGCTGCCAGGGAAGTGCTAATGTTAATGCTTTTAAAGCAGGTGTGAACTTTGATGCTTGAACTGATCAAGGGCATATCTGAAATTTGAATTTCCTTACAAAATGTTTGTTCTATGTCCATCCATGATCGGTCCAGGGGGCTCTGATTGATCCATTCAGAGATATATTGTAGTCTATTGGCCAGGAAGTAATGAGAAAATGTTGGCAGTTCTAAACCACCACAATCTTTTGCTTTTTGCAGAGTTTTTAAACTGATTCCTGGGGGGTTATTTTTCCACAAAAACTGATGTTTAAGTCCAGTGACTTAAATCAGACAGCAGAGGGTTGGGTGGGTAACATTGAAAACATGATACAGGCGATGTCCATCGTGCAAGGTCATTGATTTAAGTAAAGGTTTATAATTTAGCCATGTCAGTTCCGACAGCTTGGAGGAGACATTGACACCCAGATATTTAATATTCCCAGATTTTAGTTGTGTGGTACATAATCTGGGAATCACACATTACAGGTAATACTATGGATTTACTCCAGTTAATGGAGTAGTCTGAGATGGATGAGAATTTATGTGTGATTGTCTCAGAAAGAGAGGTTTGTGGGTTTAGGAGGAAAAGAAATACATCATCTGTATAAAGGTTATCTTGTGGCGTACATTTTCTGTTTGAATTCCTTTAATATATTTATTTTGTCTGACAGCAGCTGCTAGTGGTTCTATAAAATAGCGAATAGCGAGGGAGAGAGTGAGCAACCCTGCCTGGTGCCCCTCTGAAGACTAAAGCTTGGAAAAGTACAATCATGTGTCCTGACAGACCCTGTGTACAAGATTTTAATCCAGTCTATGAAAGAGTTTCCAAATCCAAATTTATGTGAACAAGTAGTGAACAGAAATGTCTAATTTACTCTGTCAAATGCTTTCTCTGCATCTAAAGAGACAACTGTAGTGTTCAGATTATAAGGACTGAAATAGTCTATCACATTAAGTAGCCTGCGTGTGACCTTCTCTAGCCTTCTTGCTAGGGTTTTGCAGATGATTTTAAGATCTGCGTTAATAAGTGATATTTGGTGATAACTGGACGGGAGTATAGGATCTTTGTCTGGTTTAAGGAGCAGGCTGATATTAGCAGAGTTCATTGTTAGAGGCAACATGCAAGTGCCCCTAATTTGCATTACCATCTTATAGAATGTGGGCGCAAGTATTTCCCAGAAGTAGAATTCAGCAGTAAAACCGTTTGGCCCAGGGGCTTTTTTATTCAGCATATGCAGGAGGGCTTCCTGGAGTTGAGCCATTGAAACAGGTGAATCCCGAGCCCTGATCCATTCATCTTCTAACCTCATTTTTGAGTCGAACAGTAAGTAAAAAAAAGCACTTTCTTGGTGACATATTGAACTTCAGCTTCACCAGACTGACATGGCGCCCTGCGCTGAGCGGTATGGGCAGACTGAGCATAGCATTAGGGCCGGTTTTCTGTATATGGTCAGCTAGGAGCTGGATTATGTTAACGAGGGTCCTCACAAGTAAAGAAAGACAAACAGGTGTGTGTTACCTTGCCCCCTCCGGGTGAGTGTTTGAGGTTCTCTGTGGATCCGACCTTTGACTTCACGTTGCTGAGGTCCGGCATGGGGTGGGCCGGGAGGGGGGGTGTCCGTCCACGAGCAGAGCCCGGAGACCTGGGGGGGGTCCGGACCACTGCCACCTGCAGAACCGTGTTATCAGAACCAGTTCAACCAGTAAAACACTCACAGAACAAATAATGTATTAAAACTCTTATTCAGAGGTAGACGTATATAAAAAGTTTGTGTCTGTCAAACTAAATGTGAACTGAAAGCAGCTCAGAGAACAACTGTTAGATATATTTACTGAGGTATTATTAGAGCTCATTATAACAGAGGATCCGTGGTAACACCAAAACTTGCAACAAACACCACATCCCTTTTTTTAAACCCAATAACATGCTAAGACAGATCCTGGTCTAGTGTATGTGGTCCAGTGCAGTGAGGAATCACAGACCTGTACACTGATGAAACTAAACAACCACTACACAAACGCATGGCCCAACACAGAAGGGCCAACTCCTCAGGTCCAGACTCTGCAGTCTGCCTACACCTGAAGGACAGAGGACACTCGTTTGAGGACTATCAGGTGGCCATCTTAGACAGAGAACATGGATGGTTTGAAAGAGGCCGTTTACACCCAAGTAGAGAGCCCACCTCTAAACAGGGGAGGAGGGGGGGGCACCCTTTATTCTCCACCTACAATGCTGTCCTTTAATCTCTTCTTCCAGGAAACTAAACAAACACACACATTCAGGCGACAATGCCAACAACTGTTGTTAAGACTCCCAGGAGCGCTTCCGAACCGGCGGTATCCATCACCTTAGTCGACCCCACAGAGGTTAAATCCTGGGACTCCCTGCCAGACAGTCAGAAGTGATGAGAAGCGAAATGTCCAAGTCCAGCTGCCCTTGATTTTAACCTTCCTTGGATAACTTTGACCTGGATGACTGAGAACCTTCACAGACATGCTCAAACCTTCAGACTCCAGAATTACCTGGTGACACTCAGACAGACGGTTCACAGGTAGTCAGACAGGTGTTTGTACCTTCTTGACGTCTCTGTTCGGAGTGGACGATCGGCTGGCAGGGGAACGGCTTCCTGGACTGCTGACGCCGTCTACTGACTCTGACAGAAGGAAAGGCGGACAGAGGGGTTAGCTGGGTCACACGTGTTGAACTGGTCCTACTGGTTGAACTGCTGTACCTGTACTCTTGGCTGACATCATCTTGGCTGCTCTGGCGCCCCCTGCTGTCTTGGAAACCTGAAAAACACATATTATAATAATAGTAATGATCAGTTCCTCCAGGATTTAGCAAACACAAATTCAACAAATCCCTGTTAATTCAGCGTGACGTGCAATTTTCACCAATCACCGCAACTTTTCCACAAATTGACAAAGACCTCTCATCATGATTTGCAGCAAAAGACATGTGATACCAACGTCTCACATTTACCTACAACAATAACATCAAAGGGCTGACCAGGATCCAGATGATAATAATAATATTATTATTATTATTATTATTATTATTATTATCATCATCATTATTATTATTCTATGATAAAAATTAAGGTAATGACAAATGGAATCTTGTGGATTTTACCTTCATAGCTTCTTCAGCCGTTTCCTTCACAACTGCTTTTTCTGAACAAAGGAAGAAGAAACAGGAGGAAGTGACGTAAACATGACCAACAGGAAGTCACTTCTTTAAGTCAGTCTGATGATGATGACGAAACACGAACATCTGATCCTGAAGCTGATTAATCAGTGAGCAGTGTGTTTAACTGTGCAGCAGAACATCAGCTATAAACAGAAACATGTTGGGGGGCAGCAAGCAGGAAATACAAGCGGTGGGGAGGGGGGCATCCCGTTTCCATGACAACCTTAAGGTCACGGAGGTCAACAGGAAGTGTGCAGTCTGTGTCACTTTCAAAACAAGAGACAAAAACATACAAAATGTTGCTTTAACATCCAGAAACATGACACAGAGGAGGAGGAGGATGAGGAGGAACAGGAGGAGGATGAGGAGGAAGAGGAGGAGAGGAGGAGAAGAGGACAGAGAGGAGAGAGGAACAGGAGGAGGATGAGGCAGAGGAGGAGGAGGAGTAGGAGGAACAGGAGGAGGATGAGGCAGAGGAGGAGGAGGAGGAGGAGGAGTAGGAGGAACAGGAGGAGGATGAGGAGGAAGAGGAGGAGGAGGAGTAGGAGGAACAGGAGGAGGATGAGGAGGAAGAGGAGGAGGAGACGGATGAGGAGGAACAGGAGGAGGATGAGGCAGAGGAGGAGGAGGAGTAGGAGGAACAGGAGGAGGAGGAGAAGGAAGAGGAGGAGGATGAGGCGGAAGAGGAGGAGGAGAAGGAGGAGGAGGATGAGGCGGAGCAGGAGGAGGATGAGGAGGAACAGGAGGAGGATGAGGAGGAAGAGGAGGAGGAGAAGGACGAGGAGGAGGAGGAGGAACAGGAGGAGGAGGAGGCGGAGCAGGAGGAGAAGGAGGAGGAGGAGAAGGACGAGGAGGAGGAGCAGCAGGAGGATGAGGAGGAACAGAAGGAGAAGGAGGAACAGGAGGAGGAGGAGAAGGACGAGGAGCAGGAGGAGGAGGAGAAATTAAAGGAGTAGGTAAAGGAGGTGAAATAAAAAGTGCAGAAAGAGGAGGTTGACAATGACAGACCTTTCTTAAGAGGAGGGGGAGCGCCTGTTTTTTTGGGTGGAGAGGAGGAGGTGCTGGTTTTCCTCACTGAGGCAGCTGCTGTGGGTGGAGCTTTGGTCCTGGAGGGAGGAGCTGCAGTAGAAATCAAACGTCTCTTCTCTTTGCTGACAACACCATTGGTTAGGGGAGCGTTTGTTTTCTGGGCAGGGACCTCCTGGTCTTTAGAGGATGGAGTGGCAGGAGGTGCTTGTGTGTTTGTTTTCTCTCCTGGAGTCTCTGGGCTGCTGGGAACGATTGTTTTATTCATCTCTGGGGGAGGGTGGAGCTCTGAGGACTCCTCCTCCACCAGCTCCTCTTTCTCTCTGTCAGCCGTTTCTTCCTCCTCCTCTTCGTCAGCTCCCCTCTTGTTAGGAGGAGCTGTGATGGAGGAGCAGGGGGTTTCTGCCTGAGCCTCCCTCGGCTTCTTCTCCACCTCTCCATCTTGTCCTTCGAGCTGCTCCTCCTTTTTTTTCATCGCATCCCTTTTCTCCTCCGTCACGTGCTCCTCCTCTTTATCTCCCTCTTTCTGTTCTTCTCCTCTGACTTCCTCCTCCTCCTCTTCGTCAGCTCCTCCCTGGTCCCGTTGTAAAGGAGGAGCTGTGATGGAGGAGCACGGAGTTTCTGGCCGCTCCTCTTCCTCCTCCATCTCTTCGTCTCCTAACTGCTCCTCTTCCTCCTCTTTCTTCATCATGAATCCCTCCTCTTTCTCCTCCTCACCCCTCCTCTCTGGCTGCTCCTCAGAGCTGCTTCTCATCAGTTCACCTCCGTCGTCTTGCTCCTCCTTCACCTCCTCCTCTTCCTCTGCTCTGCTTCCATTTGGGAGTTTATCCAGAAAACTGACAGAGTCGAGGTCTAAGGGGGGAGGAGGAGACGGGGGGAGAAAGGAGGAGAACAAGGAGACAACAGTAGGAGTGGAAGGAGGAGATGAAGACGAACAAACTAAACATTGACTGGATGTGATTTAACACGTCACCATGGTAACGAGGAGGTTTTTGTTAGAGTGGTTGCCAACAGTAACGGAGGCATCAACCCCACGCCGGAAAAAACCAAAACCCGCTTTTTAAAACGTATTTTGGGGCAAAGTGGTCTGCTGACTCTGCTCGTGTAGTTCAGGTCCTGTTCAGGTCCTGTTCAGGTCCTGTTCAGGTCCTGTTCAGGTCCTGGGACCGACAGTCTGAAACAGCTGCCCGGAGGCGTTACCAAGATGGCTGCCGAGCGGCATGACCTCCCTGTAAGGACTTTGGCCGTAGCGTACAGTGTAAAGGCTCTGTAGACCAGCGGGGTCGTCTTTTGGACTGCACTGATGAGTCCACAGAGGCTGCGCAGTCCTACAGTTCACAGCTAAACTCACTAAGGCTGGAACAGGAACTGGCCTTTAGGAATGGGGTCCGGGCTAAACCTGTACTTTGACTTTAGGGAGTACAGGTTTAGCAAGGCGGTGCGAGAATCTGGACCCCCCCCCCCCCCATACTCCATTAACATGTCACTTGGCCAACAAATTGAAATGAGCTGTTGGTTTGGAAGACAACGGGACAGTCCAGACAGTGACCCCCCTGATCAGCCCACCAGCTCCACCTCCTCCTCCTGGGCCCTTCAACACCTGCCCACCCCAGAGGCTCCCTCTTCCCCTACGACTCGCTCCATCCTGAAGAGGCAGAACCCCCAAAGCAGCTGGGCCTGACTCAACTGACAACGTCTTACCTTTTGTTGCCCGACCCCAGAAACATCACAGACCTGGACCGCCTGCAGTTCGCCTACAGCGCCAAGAAGGCCCAGCAGAGGATGGACTTCCTGCGGCAGCTGAAGAAGTTCAGCCTGCCAAAGACAATGACGGTGCACTTCTACACCGCCATCAGAGTCCTCCCTCACCTCCTCCATCACCATCTGGTACGCTGAGAAGGTGATTGGCTGCAGTCTTCCTTCTCTGCAGGACCTGGACGCCTCCAGGCCTCTGAGGCGAGCAGGAAAGGTAGACCTGACCCCTCCCACCCCGGACACAAACTGTTCCAGACTCTCCCCTCCCCCTGCGGATCATCAGGACCAAAACCTCTCGCCACAAGACCAGCTTCTACCCGTCTGCCAAGGACTCCCACTGACTCTGACTCTGCTGCCCCCCTAACCAACCAACCCCACCCTCTTTACAGTCCATACTGTAAATGTCTGCACATTAAATCCGATGCACACGCAGTCGTTAGCCATCGACAGCCATCGTTAGCCATCGTTAGCCATCGTTAGCCATCGACAGCCATCGATAGCCATCGACAGCCATCGTTAGCCATCGTTAGCCATCGTTAGCCATCGATAGCCATCGACTAGCCATCGACAGCCATCGTTAGCCATCCATAGCCATCGACAGCCATCGTTAGCCATCGTTAGCCATCGTTAGCCATCGTTAGCCATCGACAGCCATCGTTAGCCATAGTTAGCCATCGTTAGCCATCGACAGCCATCGACAGCCATCGACAGCCATCGTTAGCCATCGTTAGCCATCGGCAGCCATCGACAGCCATCGACAGCCATCGACAGCCATCGTTAGCCATCGACAGCCATCGACAGCCATCGTTAGCCATCGTTAGCCATCAAGAGCCATCGTTAGCCATCGATAGCCATCGACAGCCATCGACAGCCATCGACAGCCATCGTTAGCCATCGTTAGCCATCGTTAGCCATAGTTAGCCATCGTTAGCCATAGTTAGCCATCGTTAGCCATCGTTAGCCATAGTTAGCCATAGTTAGCCATAGTTAGCCATCGTTAGCCATCGTTAGTTATGACGTAACTTTGTAATCACACATTTTCTCCATCTTATGCAGCTTTACGACAAAGTGCAACTTTCCTGACAGAAAATATCTTTTAAATTGAGTCAGATTCAAACGTGTTCAGTCTATATTTTGTAAATCTTGTACATTTTCATATATATTATGTTTTTGTTCTGCACCAAGACATCAAAGCAAATTCTGTGTATGTATAAAGCAACTGGGTGAAAAACTGATCCTGATTCGGAGACTGTTAGCTTAGAGCTGTTCGCTCATGGAAACGGTCTGAGGGAGAGTCAGGTGATCACCTGACCACGAGACGAGAGTCAGGTGATCACCTGACCACAAGCTGTAGTTTGGAGCTGCACCAACCTCCCATCATGCTCTGCTCGTCCTGGGTGAGGCCGTCTGAGGCGGTGCATCCATCCATCATCCTACGGAGGAGAGGGGAGGAGAAGGAGAGAGTGGCGGGGGAGGAGGGGGGAGGACAAGAGGAGGAGAGGGCAGGGGAGGAGGAGAGGAAGAGGGGGATGAAGAGAGGAGAGGGGGTAGAAGGAAAGAGTGGGGGAAGAGGGGGGAGAGAGGGGATGAAGGAAGAGGGGGAAGAGGGGAGAAGAGAGAGAGGGGAGAAGGAGAGTGAGGGGAGGAGGGAGAGGAGAAGGAGAGAGTGGGAGGGAAGGAGGGGAAGGACAAGAGGAGGAGAGGGCAGGGGAGGAGGAAGGAGAGGAGAAGGAAAGGGGGAGAGGAAGAGCAGGACGAAGAGAGGAAGAGGGGAGGCAGGAGAGGAAAGGGGGAGAGAGGGAGTCAGTGAGCATGCTCAGTAACAGTAGGCTAAATCCTCCATGATGATGATGCAGCAACAAACAATAAATTCAGTTTCTATTAAACCGACCGTCTCCTCCACCTGTCAATCATCCGCACTGACACACGCGCACGCGCGCGCACGTTAACCTCCCTGTCACCTCCATGTGTCCGAAGCTCCGTTAGCCTGCAGCTAACAGGCGGCAGAGGAGCGGCAGACGGAGCGGCAGAGCGGGCGGTAACAGGCGGCCACAGAGCGGAAAAACACCGCTGCAGCGTCAGCCGCGTCTGCCGCAGCCTCCTCCGCGCCTGCAGACAGCGGAGCGCAGAGACACGTGGAGCGGAGAGAGAAAGAGAGAGAGACAGGTGGAGGACAGAGAGAGACAGGTGGAGGACAGAAAGGGACAGGTGGAGGACAGAGACACAGACCGGCGGGCGGGCGGTGGCTCAGCTCTTACCTCCTGGCTGCTGTCCGTCCGTCTGCTGCTCCACCCTGCTGCACTTCCACCTGCTGCCGCTGTGTGCCGGGGAGCGCTCTGCTGCTGGTGCATGCTGGGAGAGGAGGCTGCTGTTGTCACGGTAACCCACCGTATGTTACTCAAACACACCTTCTATATTTGTATACATACATACATGTACTTTATATATATAGTATGTGTGTGTATATGTACCCTACATATAGCCTGCTGTATATGTAGCCTACATATGTGTGTGTGTGTGTGTGTGTGTGTGTGTGTGTGTGTGTGTATGCAGCCTAGGTTCTATATTTATATGCAGATACAGAATTTGTACAGGCAACTTTTTGGTTATTGGCTTGGGACACTAACAAAGAACCTGCCTGACACTGAACTGTTCTTCTGAAGGACTGTTTTATATATTTTTGTGCTGAATTGATGTAATAAAATATATTCAGGCTTTCATAGGTTTTTGTATCTTTAAGAAGGCCGTGCTTTGGGCAAAATAAAATCTGGGCAAAAGTAAAATAGCTACAGCTGACAAATTGATTTGTATTTAATCAAATGTATTTTTAGTAAAAGAAAAAAAGTAGTTGAACTTTCCTGCAAACATAGTCAAGCACACACAAACACATTTAGAAGGTAAAGTGTGGAAAATAAAATCTATTAATAATATAAATCATTTGAAATGAAAGTCAGAAGGTGACGCACCTGTCGTGTTACACACAGCGTGAACGGCAGATCTGCGACATTCAAAGCAAACTTTTGAAGGAATAGTTCATTATCATTCATACAGCTTCAGTCCAGCAGGTGGAGCCGCAGACCCACCTCCAGGATCCAGAGCCAGGTCCACCTTTGGCCCGTGGGGTCGGATCCTCGCTCAGAAGCTTAACAGCTGACGGAAGCTGCTGCTGTGTGAAGGACACACGTTTTATCAGCCTGTTCCCTGATTGTTTAGGACTCATGTGGCTTCACAGGACCAAAGCTTCAGAATCCATGTTCCTGTCAGACATGAACTCGTATGAGTCATTTTTAAATGTGTTAACGTCATCAAATCTGTCTTTGAGAAATCACATTCAGACTACATTCAGGTGATGTAGTCCTCTTCGGTGGACTGGACCTGTGGGTGATGTAGTCCTCTGTAGTGGACTGGACCTGTGGGTGATGTAGTCCTCTGCAGTGGACTGGACCTGTGGGTGATGTAGTCCTCTGTAGTGGACTGGACCTGTGGGTGATGTAGTCCTCTGTAGTGGACTGGACCTGTGGGTGATGTAGTCCTCTGTAGTGGACTGGACCTGTGGGTGATGTATTCCTCTTTGGTGGACTGGACCTGTGCCTGTCAGCCAGTCAGAACTGAGCGTTCTGCTTTGTGTCATTTTTTCTTAAAATAACAGCTTCACAATCGTTCTGATGCTCCACTGGGTCTGGGCTGAACAGGGTCTCTGGGCTGAACGGGGTCTCTGGGCTGAACAGGGTCTCTGGGCTGAACGGGGTCTCTGTGCTGAAGGGGGTCTCTGGGCTGAAGGGGGTCTCTGGGCTGAACAGGGTCTCTGGGCTGAACAGGGTCTCTGGGCTGAACGGGGTCTCTGGGCTGAACGGGGTCTCTGGGCTGAACAGGGTCTCTGGGCTGAACGGGGTCTCTGGGCTCACTGCAGACCTACAAGACGATGTAGTGCAGGAAACTTTAGTGCGACCGCGGCGTAACGTTTTCACAGCACCACGTATATAGGACGTATATTTACTCAGGAACTTTGTACTTGTAGTCCACCAGAGGGAACACTGCGGTTCAGTTCACATTACATATCAACAAATAAGACTGATCAAAGCTCAGTCCGTGAGATATCAAACTGTAACATTTAATGATGTATCGACTCTTCTAATCCGGTATCAGCAGAACGTCTCTCCACATTCAACCGCCTGGTGTCTTTATTTTCATTTGAATAGAATAGAATAGAATAGAATACAACTTTATTGTCCAGCCAAGGCTGGAAAATTGTCTTTGGTCTCACCTGACCTATAAAAACATCACTATACAAAACATGAACATATATAACCCAACATCAAATCACATCGGTGCCGTACATCTCTCCGCCCATCTCATCACATCATTAGTTTATTCCATACACACCGTATACAATAAAACTTCTGTACTGAAAAGTCCCAATTAGTGCAATTTATTCATTAAATTTATTGCACTAGGTATAAAAGATCGCTTATAGATATTCCTGTTTGCCAGAGGCACTCTGTATCGTCGACCTGAAGGGAGCAGCTCAAACTCAATATGGAGGGGGTGTTTATTGTCACCAATGATGCTCAGGGCCTTTCTGTGTACAGCTGTACTGTAAAGCTCATCCAGTGACTTTTGTTGCCAGCCTGTTACCATTCCTGCTGTTTTAACTATCCTGGCCAGCTTGCTTTTGTTTGTTAAATGGCCAAATCAGACCGAAATATTAAACACAAGAATACTCTCTATCAAGCTGACGTACACCTTCTCCAGGATGTTTTGACTGACCCCAAACTCCTTCAGTTTCCTAAGAACATTCTCTGCCCGGCTTTTTTACAGATGCAATCAGTATTTTCAGTAAAACTCAGTTTGTCATCCACATGCATACCTAAATACTTCAAACTGTTTACCATCTCCACTGTTTGACCACAGAGAATAAGCAGGGATGGTTCAGCATGATGTAAGATCAGCTCCTTTGTTTTCACAGCATCAGTGTCATTCATATAAAAAAGACCAACTAAGGCCATATCATCATATTTATCATATCATATTTAAATAGTTTATAGTTGCTGTCTTGCAGTGTCATCTCATTGGTATACACAGAGAATAATAATGGTGATAAAACACAACCCTGAGGTGCTCCTGTGTTTAGGACAATGTCCTCCGATAATGTTCCTTTGACGCAGACTCTCTGTGTGCAGTCGGTTAAAAAGTCCTTGACCCGATGTACAAGACCCCCATTGACACCTAAATCCACAAGCCGCTGCAGTAGAATATGGATCTGCATTGTATTAAAAGCAGAATTAAAATCTATAAATAAAATCCGTGCATACGTGTTATTCTGCTGGAGATGACTGGAAACCATGGTAACCATGCTAAGGGTAGCATCCTCAGTTCCCCTATTTGTCCTGTAAGTGAACTGTAATGGATCCAATTGTTCTTTTATACATGAGGTAAGATGTTTGCTGACAATCTTCTCCATGCACTTAGCCAGTATGGAGGTTAAGGCTACAGGGCGGAAATCATTCAGGACCTTGGTTTTTTGGGTACTGGTCTTATAATCGAGTGTTTCCATGTCTTGGGGACAGTGCAGGTGTATAGTAACAACTGGAATAGTCTAGTTAAGACATCCTTTAGCATCCTTGCTGGCACAAACTTTCAGAGCACGGCCACCTAAGCCATCAGGTCCCGGTGCTTTGTTGGGCTTAATCTGTGAGAGGCAGGTACCAACCTCCTGCTCTGAAAGCTGAATGATGGGATTTCTTTGCACACCAAGACAAACGGCGTTGGTCTTATCTTTAAAATCTGCCATGTCGAATCTTCCATAAAACCAGTTAAGATCATTCACAGAGGAGGGAGTGCCAAGTAAGTCGTCATCTCCTCCTTTGGGCATCATTGTGTTAAGCCCCTTCCATGCTTGTTTGGGGTTCCCTGTACAAAACTGTTCCTCCACCTTATGCTTAAACTCCATTTTGGCCCTTTGTATCTTGGCTCTGAGCTCCTTCCTTTTGTTTTTCACACCTTCAGTGTCTCCCCTCAGAAATGCCATCTTCTTGTCAGTAAGACATCTCCTCATGTCTTTTGTCAGCCAGGGCTTGTTATTAGGGAATACTCTCACTTCCTTGGTATTAATTGTGGATTTTTCAGAGAACTGTATATATGATGTGATGCAATCTGTCAGTTCATGTGGATCTCTGCAAAGGTCAAAGAACATGTCCCAGTCTGTGGTTTCAAAACAGTTCCTCAGCCTATCCTCACTCTCTCTGTCCCACACATTAATCGTCTTAACAATGGGCTTTTCCCTCTTCATGCGTTGTCTATACTTCGGCAATAAATGAATGACATTATGGTCAGATTTACCAATGGGAGGTCTGCATATTGCCTTATATGCATCCTCAGTATTGCCATAACATAAGTCAAGGATGCGTGATGAGCGGGTTGGACAGTCAACATATTGTTGTAACATTGGGAGATCTAATGCTAAAGACCGTGTATTAAAGTCCCCCAGAATAAACACAGGTTGATCAGCTGATCTTGAGAGCACGGTGTTCAAACTGTCAGATATTCGCTCAGCTGCCTCTTTGTTATTGGGGCCTGGAACATACACTAAAATAATTGTGAGCTGTCCAAATTCGCGGGGTAAATAAAAGGGTCTAAAAGATTCCACCAGGATCTCATAGTCTCTTGTGCATGTGTGTTCAACCACAGTAAACTGTGTTGCCCACGTTTTGTCAACAAACATGCAGAGCCCCCCGCCGATGGTTTTTCGTGATTTGACCTTATCTCTGTCTGCTCTGATGACGTTATATCCTTCTATACTCACATTATGGTCCTTATTTAACCATGTCTCTGTGAAACAGATGAGATTACTACGTCTGAAGTCCTCCTCACGCTTGAAGTATTACCTCATCCAGCTTGTTGTTGAGTGATCTCACGTTTCATAGCGTGATTACTGGAAGAGGGTGACGACTTCTCCGTCTCCTTAGTCGATTTCTAATTCCTCCTCTGGAGCCTCGCCTTTTCAGTCTTTTCCTTCTTCCCCTCTTCAAAGGGCAATTATTAAAGATGGTCCCAATCTCCAGACTATTTGCCGTATTCCTTAAAGAGAGCAAAAACTCCCGAGAGTAGGTAATAGTGGGTGTAATCCAAACTTCGGTATTGTCCGAGTTGACTGTGTTGCCTCCAGGTATTACTGACAAAACTGCCAGGACGGCACAGATAGCGGAGAGATTCACACGTCCTCAACAACGTTTGTTCTGCGAGAGCACAAACGGACCCGGTGGTGTACAATGATCCTGCACCAAAACCACCAGGGAGTCGGAGGAGACCTTCAGGACGCAACAACGACAAGATGCCGTTAATGATTTATTCATTTATTAGATATCAGCAGATACAGAAGGTCCAGCTACATGTACAATATCCAGATAAACATTACTGTGGTGAACAAACCAAGCGCTCCTCGTGTCACTGAAACGTCTCAGATTATAAATTCAGTACTTACAAAAGATATTTATCCAGCTGATGAAGATGAGTTCAGTGAGGAAGAGGAGCAGTTTGTGTTTCATCCTGAGTGTTTCCCTCAATACCTACAGGTACTACAGGTACTAACTACACTACTGTGTCTCTACGGGGCCCGACACGGGGCCTTTCATTAAAAGATAAACTCTGCAGAGGGCAACAACATTTACAGTTAAGATAAACATCTATCTGAAGGATTCCTGTAGGTACACGTCAGCCAGAGCTAATAGTAAAGTACAAAAACAGGTGAGTCCTGCAGTCTGTCGGAGATCTGCTGATTATCACTCCAGATGTTTCCAGAGGAGGGGGAATATTCCCAGCGTATGCCTGATCACTCCAGATGTTTCCAGAGGAGGGGGAATATTCCCAGCGTATGCCTGATCACTCCAGATGTTTCCAGAGGAGGGGGAATATTCCCAGCGTATGCCTGATCACTCCAGCGCTGGCAGCCTGTTGAGGCGCCCCCTCGTGTCCAGTTGGTGTTGGTTCTGTACTGATGTGTGTTCGCGTTGCGTTCAGGAGCTTCACACCTCTGGAGTCCCGTTAGCTTCTCTTGTCGGTGTAGAGTTCAGCCGACCCGTGACGGGTCCTGGTTTGAATTCAGGAACGTTTGCAGCCATAAAGTCTCTGAGCAGCCGGTTCTGATCAGAGATCTGCTGAGTGTGTGTGAAACAGGAGAAAGCTGGTGCTCAACATCACAGGACACTTGCAGCTCAACAACACACGATCAATAAGTACAAACACAGTCCAGCTGCTCGATGTGTCTGAACCTGTGGAAGCAGTCCAGTGATTGGTCAGCACATGAAGACGGGTACCGCCCCCTCCGTGTTATTGGATGAGTTCATGATCCTGATGAGGTTTTAATTCTCTGATGCTATAAAAGGGGGTTTCACATCATGATTGCATGATTGACAGCTGAGTTCTGGTCGTGATTGGGTGGGCCAGCTGCGTGGGCGGGACCCCGATGTCAATTCTGGCTTCATTAGTACAGAGGGAAGAAGTGGAGCCTCCGCTGACCAGGTCCCAACACAGAATAAAGCCTCTGATTGGCTGACCGGTTCAGGTCTGTCAGAGGTCAGAGGTTGGAGGACTGTTTGATGCTGTGGAAGGAGACTCTGCTCGGTGAGGTGGGCAGCGATGTGGCTCGTACCGCCCGGCTCCGGAAGGAGTGACGGTCCTGCCAGCGAATCCAGCGCTTCCTGACCGCAGACCGCACCTGCACACAGACAGGTACAGCCAGACAGACAGGTACACGCAGACAGACAGACAGGCAGGTACAGACAGACAGAAACAGACAGACAGGTACAGAAAGGGACAGACGGACAGGTCCAGAAAGGGACAGATAGACAGGTACAGCCAGACAGACAGAAACAGACAGAAAGGTACAGACAGACAGACAGGTACACAAAGACAGGTGCAGACAGACAGGTACACACAGACAGGTACAGACAGACAGAAAGGTACAGACAGACAGACAGGTACACAAAGACAGGTGCAGACAGACAGGTACAGAAAGGGACAGATAGACAGGTACAGAAAGACAGGTGCAGACAGACAAACAGACAAGTACAAAAAGGGACAGACAGACAGGTACACAAACACAGGTGCAGAAAGACAGACAGACAGGTACAGCCAGACAGACCGGTACAAAACAACAGACGGACAGGTCCAGAAAGGGACAGATAGACAGGTACAGCCAGACAGACAGGTACACACAGACAGACAGACAGACAGACAGACAGGTACAGACAGACAGGTGCAGACAGACAGGTACAGAAAGGGACAGACAGAAAGGTGCAGACAGACAGACAGGTGCAGAAAGACAGACAGGTACACAAAGACAGGTGCAGACAGACAGACAGACAGACAGGTACAAAAAGGGACAGACAGACAGGTACACAAACGCAGGTGCAGACAAACAGGTACAGACAGACAGACAGGTAAAGACAGGTACAGACAAGGACAGACAGGTAAAGACAGGTACAGACAAGTACAGACAGACAGACAGGTACAGACAGACAGACAGACAGGTACACAAAGACAGTTACAGACAGACAGACAGACAGACAGACGGGTACAGAAAGGGACAGACAGACAGGTACAGACAGACAGACAGGTACACAAAGACAGGTACAGACAGACAGACAGACAGACAGATAGGTACAGAAAGGGACGGACAGACAGACAGGTACACACAGACAGGTGCAGACAGACAGACAGGCACAGAAAGGGACAGACAGACAGGTACACAAAGACAGGTGCAGACGGACAGGTACAGAAAGGGACAGATAGACAGGTACAGACAGACAGACAGGTACAGACAGACAGGTACAGACAGACAGACAGACAGACAGGTACAAAAAGGGACAGACAGACAGGTACACAAACGCAGGTGCAGACAGACAGGTACACAAAGACAGGTGCAGACAGACAGACAGACAGGTACAGCCAGACAGACCGGTACACACAGACAGGTGCAGACAGACAGGTACAAAACAACAGACGGACAGGTCCAGAAAGGGACAGATAGACAGGTACAGCCAGACAGACAGGTACACGCAGACAGACAGACAGGCAGGTACAGACAGACAGGTACACACAGACAGGTACAGACAGGCAGGTACAGACAGACAGGTACACACAGACAGGTACAGACAGACAGGTACAGACAGACAGGTACAGAAAGGGACAGACAGAAAGGTGCAGACAGACAGACAGGTGCAGAAAGACAGACAGGTACACAAAGACAGGTGCAGACAGACAGACAGACAGACAGATAGGTACAGAAAGGGACAGACAGACAGACAGGTACAAAAAGGGACAGACAGACAGGTACACAAACGCAGGTGCAGACAAACAGGTACACACAGACAGGAACAGACAGACAGGTACAGACAGACAGACAGGTAAAGACAGGTACAGACAAGTACAGACAGACAGACAGACAGGTACAGACAGACAGACAGGTAAAGACAGGTACAGACAAGTACAGACAGACAGGTACACAAAGACAGTTACAGACAGACAGACAGACAGACGGGTACAGAAAGGGACAGACAGACAGGTACAGACAGACAGACAGGTACACAAAGACAGGTACAGACAGACAGACAGACAGACAGATAGGTACAGAAAGGGACGGACAGACAGACAGGTACACACAGACAGGTGCAGACAGACAGACAGGCACAGAAAGGGACAGACAGACAGGTACACAAAGACAGGTGCAGACGGACAGGTACAGAAAGGGACAGATAGACAGGTACAGACAGACAGAAACAGACAGACAGGTACAGACAGACAGGTATAGACAGACAGGTACAGACAGACAGAAACAGACAGACAGGTATAGACAGATGGGTAAAGACAGACAGAAACAGACAGACGGGTACAGACAGACAGGTATAGACAGACAGGTACAGACAGACAGAAACAGACAGACAGGTATAGACAGATGGGTAAAGACAGACAGAAACAGACAGACGGGTACAGACAGACAGATACAGAGACAGGTACAGACAGGTACAAAAAGGGACAGACAGACAGGTACACAAACGCAGGTGCAGACAAACAGGTACACACAGACAGGAACAGACAGACACAGATAAACAGGCACACACAGACAGGTGCAGACAGACAGAAACAGACAGACAGGTACAGACAGACAGACAGGTAAAGACAGGTACAGACAAGTACAGACAGACAGACAGACAGGTACAGACAGACAGACAGGTAAAGACAGGTACAGACAAGTACAGACAGACAGACAGGTACACAAAGACAGTTACAGACAGACAGACAGACAGACAGACGGGTACAGAAAGGGACAGACAGACAGGGACAGACAGACAGGTACAGACAGACAGAAACAGACAGACAGGTACAGACAGACAGGTACAGACAGACAGGTATAGACAGACAGGTACAGACAGACAGAAACAGACAGACAGGTATAGACAGACGGGTAAAGACAGACAGAAACAGACAGACGGGTACAGACAGACAGATACAGAGACAGGTACAGACAGGTACAGACAGACAGGCACAGACAGGTACAGACAGACAGGTACAGACAGACAGAAACAGACAGACAGGTACAGACAGACAGGTACAGACAGGTACAGACGTACAGACAGATAGACAGGTACAGACAGACAGAAACAGACAGACAGGTACAGACAGGTACAGACAGAAACAGACAGGCAGACAGGTACAGACAGACAGACAGGTACAGACAGACAGACAGACAGACAGACGTACAGACAGATAGACAGGTACAGACAGGTACAGACAGACAGACAGGTACAGACAGACAGGTACAGACAGGTACAGACAGACAGACGTACAGACAGATAGACAAGTACAGACAGATAGACAGGTACAGACAGACAGGTACAGACAGGTACAGACAGACAGACAGGTACAGACAGACAGACAGACAGGTACAGACAGACAGGTATAGACAGACAGGTACAGACAGACAGACAGACAGGTACAGACAGACAGACGTACAGACAGATAGACAGGTACAGACAGACAGACAGGTACAGACAGACAGACAGACAGACAGACAGGTACAGACAGACAGGTACAGACAGACAGACAGACAGACAGGTACAGACAGACAGACAGACAGACAGACAGACAGACAGGTACAGACAGACAGACAGACAGGTACAGACAGACAGGTACAGACAGACAGACAGGACAGGTACAGACAGACAGGTACAGACAGACAGACAGACAGACAGACAGGTACAGACAGACAGGTACAGACAGACAGACAGACAGACAGACAGGTACAGACAGACAGACAGACAGACAGGTACAGACAGACAGACAGGTACAGACAGACAGACAGGTACAGACAGACAGGTTAGAGGTCTGCTTGTTGGGGCAGTAAACTGAGTTGTCGCTCTGTCGGCAGCAGAAGAAAGAAACTTGCTCACCTCGCTGTTGAGGAAACAGTAGAAAACTGAAACAAAGAAACCCTGCAGACACAGAGGAAGCGCGTTAGCTGCTAACAGTGCTAGTTAGCTTAGCTTAGACTCAGTGTTTCGTGAAGCCGGTTTCTTCAGATCACCTGGAAGGACTCTAGTATGGAGTTGAAGTAGATGAAGACGATCTGAGCGACCTCGTCTTCTCCTCCAGGGTTCACAAAGAACAGCATGTAGGTGATTCCTAACAGAGGCAGCAGCACCAACGTCGCCTTCACCGCCTTCCTGCGCCGACACCGGGAAGAGCAGTCAGACAGTCAGGACCACAAATTTAACTTTACAACAAACATCCAACGTGAGAGACGACCACCTGCTCTGAAGATATTACAGGACGCAGAGTATCTCACAGGCAGCAGGCTGCACTCTGCGACAATTCAGGATCGTTTTCATTCATCCATTTTCAAACTTCTCCGAGCTCATTTCTTTCGTCCACACCCCAACTGAACTCCCTCCATGCTCCTGAGTCTGTGTTTGCATGTTGTGTTTCTACCTGTCTCAAAGGTGCGTCCCGTGTTTTGGCTCTTACCTGTACTGGATGGTCTCTGACGTGGTCGACGCCCTCAGTTTGGTCATCAAGATCCGAACGATGTTAAACAGGAAGACAAAGTTAATCTGAGGAAGAGAGGAGAAGAAGAAGGCGGTTCACGCTGTAGAAGTTATTCCAGGTGATATGCTGGACACTATTCTCCCACAATGCAATGCACAAAGGAAATGGAGCAGCTGGAAAACCTGACTGTGGGGAAGGGGAACCCGCTGCAGGTTGTGAATGTCTCTGGCAGCAGCTTTAACGTCTGTCTGATGAACGGCGGCCGTCTAATTTACCGTCTGTAGCAGTAAAGTGTGTTTCCTCACCGCTACAACAGTTAGCTCTCGTATTAGCATACATTTGGGTCGCAGAGGTAACCGCCACCCAGCGGAGGATAGATGTTGTTGGTTTTTACTGATGTAAAACTAACCGTTGGTACATGCTACAGCTCCTCCTGCTGGTTAGAGGAAGAAAATCATGTTTAGGTCTGAAAATGTCTTCCTCCAAATATCAGTTCATGTAAAACATAAACAGGCAGAAGAATAAGGAACCTGACTCGCCTCCTCTGTCAGAAAGTCACAGTGACGTTATTTAAGGTGGACTGTTCTTACCAACAGGACCAGGATCATGGGGCCTTGGTAGATGTAGTCTGTATAAACGCCCGCCCTTTTCCCAAACCAGCACCTGTCAATCAAAACACAACCAACCATCAGAGCTCCGCTGTACCTGTCACCTCCTCACCTGAATGACCCTGACTGCACTCTCCCAGCTGTCAGCCTCTAGACTCAGAGACGGTTTCAGGGACGGAGTTCAAGACAAACCCTCGTCCACTTTACGCAAGGTCACGTTTAACTTTATTGTCCAGTGTCTTAAAAATACAGTGAAATACTTGTTCTCAGTCCGGTACACAGTATACAGTACACAGTCTGTACACAGGTTGTCAATCATTCAGGCCACAGACAGGTGTTTTCTAGGTATAGGGACAATGGTGGTTTCCTTAAAACACAGTGGAACCGTACACAGTGACATAGTTGGGTTAAAACGTCAGTAAAGACCTGAGATGGCTGAGTGTAGCGTGTCTTAAGGACAAGAGTTTTATTCAGTTCAGTTTTACTCATGTCAGTCTGTGTCACCTGTAGATCGACTTCATCAGGAGGGCACTGGGTCAACGTTATGAGCTTCACATCAGGCATAGAAATGGTTGAGGTGGTGCTAATAGGAGCTGCTAACAGGGGCTTCTAACAGGGGCTGCTAACAGGGACTGCTAACAGGAGCTGCTAACAGGAGCTGCTAACAGGGAGTGCTAACAGGAGCTGCTAACAGGAACGGCTAACAGGGGCTGCTAACAGGGGCTGCTAACAGGAGCTACTAACAGGAGCTTCTAACAGGGGCTGCTAACAGGGACTGCTAACAGGAGCTGCTAACAGGAGCTGCTAACAGGGAGTGCTAACAGGGAGTGCTAACAGGAGCTGCTAACAGGAACGGCTAACAGGGGCTGCTAACAGGGGCTGCTAACAGGAGCTACTAACAGGAGCTTCTAACAGGGGCTGCTAACAGGGACTGCTAACAGGAGCTGCTAACAGGAGCTGCTAACAGGGACTGCTAACAGGAGCTGCTAACAGGGGCTGCTAACAGGAGCTGCTAACAGGGGCTGCTAACAGGGGTGGCTAACAGGAACTGCTAACAGGGGCTGCTAACAGGGGCTGCTAACAGGAGCTTCTAACAGGAGCTGCTAACAGGAACTGCTAACAGAAGCTGCTAACAGGAGCTGCTAACAGGGGCTGCTAACAGGAGCTGCAAACAGGAGCTGCTAACAGGGGCTGCTAACAGGAGCTGCTAACAGAAGCTGCTAACAGGAGCTGCTAACAGGGGCTGCTAACAGGAGCTGCTAACAGGGGCTGCTAACAGGGGCTGCTAACAGGAACACATACTAAATGTGTAAAGAAAAATAGGGTAAAAAACACAGGGCTTAGGCTGTAGCCTACAGAGTAAGTCGTTGAATCTATGGCAACGTTTTAGTTCCTGTTTACATCCATCAAAGTATTATTGGAACTGTAGTTGATGCTGTAGAGACTCTTCATTATTCTGATCATGTGACTTACTTCTCATTGTCGTAGTAAAGCTTCCCAAAAGCCCAGGCCACTATGATGGGAAATGGAATACCTGTGAAGAGACACACAGGTGTAAAGGTAAACTGACAGAAAGGTACAGGTGACAGACAGGTAAAGCTGGAGAAAGACACAGCCAACAGACAGGTAAAGCTGGAGACAGGTAGAGATGACAGACAGGTAAAGCTGTAGACAGGTACAGGTGACAGACAGGTAAAGCTGGAGAGAAGTAGAGGTGACAGACAGGTAAAGCTGTAGACAGGTAGAGGTGACAGACAGGTAAAGCTGTAGACAGGTACAGGTGACAGACAGGTAAAGCTGTAGACAGACACAGCTAACAGACAGGTAAAGCTGGAGACAGGTACAGGTGAAAGAAGGGAATAGATTTAGACAGGTACATGTGACAGACAGGTAAAGCTGGAGACAGGTACAGGTGACAGACAGGTAAAGCTGGAGACAGACACAGCTAACAGACAGGTAAAGCTGGAGACAGGTACAGGTGACAGACAGGTAAAGCTGGAGACAGACACAGCTAACAGACAGGTAAAGCTGGAGACAGGTACAGGTGACAGACAGGTAAAGCTATAGACAGGTAGAGGGTATAGTCAGGTAAAGCTGGAGACAGGTACAGGTGACAGACGGGGGAAAGCTGGAGACAGGTACAGGTGACAGACAGGTAAAGCTGGAGACAGGTACAGGTGACAGACAGGTAAAGCTGGAGAGAAGTAGAGGTGACAGACAGGTACATGTGACAGACGGGGAAAGCTGTAGACAGGTACAGGTGACAGACGGGGGAAAGCTGGAGACAGGTACATGTGAAAGAAGGGAATAGATTTAGACAGGTACATGTGACAGACAGGTAAAGCTGGAGACAGGTACAGGTGACAGACAGGTAAAGCTGGAGACAGACACAGCTAACAGACAGGTAAAGCTGGAGACAGGTACAGGTGACAGACAGGTAAAGCTGGAGACAGACACAGCTAACAGACAGGTAAAGCTGGAGACAGGTACAGGTGACAGACAGGTAAAGCTGGAGACAGGTACAGGTGACAGACAGGTAAAGCTGGAGACAGACACAGCTAACAGACAGGTAAAGCTGGAGACAGGTACAGGTGACAGACAGGTAAAGCTATAGACAGGTAGAGGGTATAGTCAGGTAAAGCTGGAGACAGGTACAGGTGACAGACGGGGGAAAGCTGGAGACAGGTACAGGTGACAGACAGGTAAAGCTGGAGACAGGTACAGGTGACAGACAGGTAAAGCTGGAGAGAAGTAGAGGTGACAGACAGGTACATGTGACAGACGGGGAAAGCTGTAGACAGGTACAGGTGACAGACGGGGGAAAGCTGGAGACAGGTACATGTGAAAGAAGGGAATAGATTTAGACAGGTACATGTGACAGACAGGTAAAGCTGGAGACAGGTACAGGTGACAGACAGGTAAAGCTGGAGACAGACACAGCTAACAGACAGGTAAAGCTGGAGACAGGTACAGGTGACAGACAGGTAAAGCTGGAGGCAGACACAGCTAACAGACAGGTAAAGCTATAGACAGGTACAGGTGACAGACAGGTAAAGCTGGAGACAGACACAGCTAACAGACAGGTAAAGCTGGAGACAGGTAGAGGTGTCAGACAGGTAAAGCTATAGACAGGTAGAGGGTATAGTCAGGTAAAGCTGTAGACAGGTACATGTGACAGACGGGGAAAGCTGGAGACAGGTAGAGGCGTCAGACAGGTAAAGCTGGAAAGAAGTAGAGGTGACAGACACGTACATGTGACAGACGGGGAAAGCTGTAGACAGGTACATGTGACAGACAGGTAAAGCTGGAGACAGGTAGAGGTGACAGACAGGTAAAGCTGTAGACAGGTACAGGTGACAGACAGGTAAAGCTGTAGACAGGTACAGGTGACAGACAGGTAAAGCTGTAGACAGGTACAGGTGACAGACAGGTAAAGCTGGAGAGAAGTAGAGGTGACAGACAGGTAAAGGTGGAGACAGGTACATGTGACAGACGGGGAAAGCTGGAGACAGGTAGAGGTGTCAGACAGGTAAAGCTGGAGACAGGTACAGGTGACAGACGGGGAAAGCTGGAGACAGGTAGAGGGTATAGTCAGGTAAAGCTGTAGACAGGTACATGTGACAGACAGGTAAAGCTGGAGACAGGTACAGGTGACAGACGGGGAAAGCTGGAGACAGGTAGAGGGTACAGTCAGGTAAAGCTGTAGACAGGTACATGTGACAGACAGGTAAAGCTGGAGACAGGTAGAGGGTACAGGTGACAGACAGGTAAAGCTGGAGACAGGTAGAGGGTACAGTCAGGTAAAGCTGTAGACAGGTACATGTGACAGACAGGTAAAGCTGGAGACAGGTACAGGTGACAGACAGGTAAAGGTGGAGACAGGTACAGGTGACAGACAGGTAAAAGGTGGAGACAGGTACAGGTGACAGACAGGTAAAGCTGTAGACAGACACAGCTAACAGACATGTAAAGCTGGAGACAGGTACAGGTGACAGACAGGTAAAGCTGGAGACAGGTAGAGGTGTCAGACAGGTAAAGCTGTAGACAGGTACAGGTGACAGACAGGTAAAGGTGGAGACAGGTAGAGGTGACAGACAGGTAAAGCTGTAGACAGGTACAGGTGACAGACAGGTAAAGCTGTAGACAGGTACAGGTGACAGACAGGTAAAGGTGGAGACAGGTACAGGTGACAGACAGGTAAAGCTGTAGACAGGTACAGGTGACAGACAGGTAAAGCTGTAGACAGGTACAGGTGACAGACAGGTAAAGGTGGAGACAGGTAGAGGTGACAGACAGGTAAAGCTGTAGACAGGTACAGGTGACAGACAGGTAAAGCTGGAGACAGGTAGAGGTATCAGACAGGTAAAGCTGTAGACAGGTACAGGTGACAGACAGGTAAAGGTGGAGACAGGTAGAGGTGACAGACAGGTAAAGCTGTAGACAGGTACAGGTGACAGACAGGTAAAGCTGTAGACAGGTACAGGTGACAGACAGGTAAAGGTGGAGACAGGTAGAGGTGACAGACAGGTAAAGCTGTAGACAGGTACAGGTGACAGTCAGGTAAAGCTGTAGACAGGTACATGTGACAGACAGGTAAAGCTGTAGACAGGTACAGGTGACAGACAGGTAAAGGTGGAGACAGGTACATGTGACAGACAGGTAAAGCTGTAGACAGGTACAGGTGACAGACAGGTAAAGGTGGAGACAGGTAGAGGTGACAGACAGGTAAAGCTGTAGACAGGTACAGGTGACAGACAGGTAAAGCTGTAGACAGGTAGAGGTGACAGACAGGTAAAGCTGTAGACAGGTACAGGTGACAGACAGGTAAAGCTGGAGACAGGTAGAGGTGTCAGACAGGTAAAGCTGTAGACAGGTACAGGTGACAGACAGGTAAAGGTGGAGACAGGTAGAGGTGACAGACAGGTAAAGCTGTAGACAGGTACAGGTGACAGACAGGTAAAGGTGGAGACAGGTAGAGGTGACAGACAGGTAAAGCTGTAGACAGGTACAGGTGACAGTCAGGTAAAGCTGTAGACAGGTACATGTGACAGACAGGTAAAGCTGTAGACAGGTACAGGTGACAGACAGGTAAAGGTGGAGACAGGTACATGTGACAGACAGGTAAAGCTGTAGACAGGTACAGGTGACAGACAGGTAAAGGTGGAGACAGGTAGAGGTGACAGACAGGTAAAGCTGTAGACAGGTACAGGTGACAGACAGGTAAAGCTGTAGACAGGTACAGGTGACAGACAGGTAAAGCTGTAGACAGGTACAGGTGACAGACAGGTAAAGCTGGAGACAGGTAGAGGTGTCAGACAGGTAAAGCTGTAGACAGGTACAGGTGACAGACAGGTAAAGGTGGAGACAGGTAGAGGTGACAGACAGGTAAAGCTGTAGACAGGTACAGGTGACAGACAGGTAAAGCTGTAGACAGGTACAGGTGACAGACAGGTAAAGCTGTAGACAGGTACAGGTGACAGACAGGTAAAGGTGGAGACAGGTAGAGGTGACAGACAGGTAAAGCTGTAGACAGGTACAGGTGACAGACAGGTAAAGCTGTACAGGTGAACTGACCCCAGCCGATGCAGATGAACATCCACTTCCTGAGTTTGTCGGTAGAGTAGGTGAGCACGACGGCCGTGTGGAGGTAGCAGCCTTCACCAAACATCCAGAAGAAGTTCGTCACATGGAAATAATTATAACCTGCTGTCACCAGCCTGCACCACACCTGAAGGGGGGGGGTTGGTAAGTGACAGGTACAGGTAAGTGAACGTGTGTTTACTGTCCCTTTCAGTCTCATGGTGTCTCCCACTGTTGCCGTGGATTGTGAAGGTGATGCTGTTGCTGCTGCATTTATCAAAGTTCAGTAAATTGTTAAAACTTCAATTTTCACTCAGTACAAGTCACATGTTTGTCTCCAATAAATGTTGATGATCAGCAGCGTTTCAGAACTGACAACAGCACGCTCCCAGAGGGAAGGCGCAGTTCATGAGTTGTTGACCAAAACAGTGTTTTACAGAAATATTATGTTTTAATGTTACTGCGCCTTCCTCGGCTGCAATCTACCATCCCTCCAAGACCTGTGCCCCTCCAGGACCTATACCCCTCCAGGCCCTGTACCCCTCCAGGACCTGTTTTCCTCCAGGACCTCTACCCCTCCAGGCCCTCTACCCCTCCATGGCCTATACCCCTCCAGGACCTAGACCCCTCCAGGACCTCTACCCCTCCAGGACCTATACCCCTCCAGGACCTCTTCCCCTCCAGGGCCTGTACCCCTCCAGGACCTGTACCCCTCTAGGACTCAGAGGCGAGCAGGAAAGGTTGTGATGGACCCCTCCCACCCTGCATACAAACTGTTTCTGACCTCCGGCAGGTGGCTGCGATCCATCAGGACCAGAACCTCCCACCGTGAGACACTGGGTTCACTGGTCTAGCTGTTACAAAGAATCATCCAGATGCAGCATCTACATGTTGATATCAATCTGTCTGTCTGTGTATGGTTACCTGGTTACTCTCGGTAACAGCAGAGGTCATCGTTAACTGGACGATGAACCAGGTGGCGTTCCTCAAGATGAACGCTGAAATCAGATTCCAGTGGATGATGTTCCTCAGACAGCGAATACTCCTGTAAGACACATACAGGTAACTGACCACACCTGTAACACTCACACATACAGGTAACTAACCACACCTGTAAGACCCAGCGCTTCAGGAGGAGGCCTACTCGAACTCGAACTGACCTTCAGTGCTAGCACTATGGGGCTGGTCCCATACCTGAAGAAACCCGCTCCTCCGAATAGTAAAATATCAGATCTACTCTATCGCATAAAGAAGAAGCTAAACAATAGAAGAAGGAGCTTGATGTACCAGAAACCCACCAGAAGAAAATGAGGTGACAACATGCGTGGCAGCTACAGAAAACCTGGGAGGGCAAGGCAATGCACAGGAAGTACCCCAAAGAAGAGGCAGACGTGGACCAGTGGAAGACGGAGGGTTCGATGGTCGCTGCACAAGACCAGAGTGTTTCTGAGGTCCAGAACTGACGAAGACCGAGTCCATCCACAGGCACAACCAGGCAGCGTTATACCAACACTGGAAGGTCTGCAGGATCGACTAAGAAGTGGTACAAGCATCAACAGAACACGATCTGAGAACGTCACCTTCCTGTGTGACACCCACACTGAGAGAAGGACAACAGGCCTCACAGCGACATCAAGGACAGGAAGGAAAAGAGATACATGCTCACCTTCCAAAACTGTCCAAGTACAACGATCAACAGGATGTGGGGTATGAAGACCAACATAATACCAGTGGCCATCAGACCTCTAGAACTCATGAAGAAGGGATCCCAGACAGCGTCAACATGACACAGTCCAGAAGATTCTATTTTTTATTTAACCTTCACTTAACCAGCTAAGCCAATTGAGACCAGGTCAAGACAGGCAAAGTAGTGCAGTATAACGTAGTTTCACATAAAGGACAAATCCAAGTACAATGTGGTAGAAAGAGGTCAGTAGTTAACGAAACGTCATACACGGTGACACTGGTACTACAGCACACAGAAATAACAGTTAAATAAGCTGTGATAAGAGAAGTGGGCCCCTACAAAATGAAATACTGACAAGCCAAATTATTATTTAAAGGCAGTGAACTTTTTCACAGAGGTGTTTCTAAAGGTTAGCGATGCCCTGCTGCTATAGATGGGTGTAAAAACTGGAATGAATTGCAAACATTTCTGCTAAAAACAGGAAGTATCCTGAGTTGAGTGACGTCACTCAAGTCGAGGCACCGCCGGGCATTGGAGAGCAGCAGCTTAATCTTTTCTTTAATACATGTTTAATCTGTCAGATCATCATCTTCTTCTTCTCTCAGGCTCAGATCTCTCTTTAAACAGAAAAGGGGGGTTTCTTTGACTCCCTCAGAATCTTCTGTAAAATGATTAATAAAGCCAAAGACTAAATATATCACAGTAAATTGTAAAAAAAGTTTAACATATTAAAATGTTTGCCCTACTTTAGTGATAAATTCACATTAATTATATGAGAAGGGTGTAAATTGGTGTTGTGGAAGTGAAGATGGAGGGAGTGTTGAGTTTTTATTATGTGGGGTAATTAGAAGTCTCTAATATTGACATGGTCCAAATAAAGGCCATGCACACTGTCAGATCATTTAGAGTGAGACGCTTTGAAGATCTCAATAAACACAAAGATTCAGATTCCGGGTAAAACAACAAAACAGGTTGAGACGTGACACAGAAAAGGACCGAAGCTTCATTTCATCTCCGAGCTTCATTTCTAATCCTCCGTTTAATCCATAATCCCACAACAAAGGCTGGACATCACCCAACACACACTCTGAACACATGGTGTCATTGTGAGACTCAGGGGAGGAGACAGAATCAGGATCCTGACGGTTCATTAGGGTCCCAGTCAGCCCATAAACCAGATGTCTCAAATCAGTCGGAGATGTGTTTACCTGCGTATTGAATCATTTTAGGACTAAAATATGTCAGGACTAAAACACGTAAGACTGAAGTACGTCAGGACTAAAACATGTCAGGATTAAAGGCCCAGAACTAAAGGACGTCAGGACTAAAGCATGTCAAGACTAAAGCATGTCAGACTGAAGTATGTCAGACTAAAAGACCTCAGGACTAAAGCACATCAGATTAAAGTACGTCAGGACTAAAGCACATCAGATTAAAGTACGTCAGGACTAAAGCACGACAGGCTAAGGTACGTCAGGACTAAAGGCCCTCAGAACTAAAGGACGTCAAGACTAAAGCATGTAAGACTGAAGTACCTAAGGACTAAAGCAAGTCAGGACTAAAGCACGTCAGGATTATCATCATCAGATTAAAGTACCTCAGAACTAAAGGACGTTGGGACTAAAGCACCTCAGGAATAAAGCATCTCAGGACTAAAGCATCATCAGGATTACAAGTACCGTCAGGACTAAAGCATCTACAGGACTACAAGCACCTCAGGACTAAAGGCACCTCAGAACTACAGGACGCTCAAGACTAAAGCATGTCAAGACTGACAGTACCTAAGGACTAAAAGCATCTCAGGACTACAAGCACGCTCAGGACTAAAGGCACCTCAGAACTACAAGGACGCTCAGGACTAAAGCACGCACAGGACTAAAGCATCGTCAGGACTACAAGGCACCTCAGGAACTAAAGGACGCTCAAGACTAAAGCATGTTAGGACTGACAGTACCTCAGGACTACAAGCAAGTCAGGACTAAAGCACGCTCAGGATTAAAGGCACCTCAGGAACTAAAGGACAGCTCAGGACTACAAGCACCTCAGGACTAAAGCAGGTCTCAGGACTACAACACCTCAGGAATAAAGCATCTCAGGACTAAAGCATCTCAGGACTACAACACCTCAGGAATAAAGCATCTCAGGACTACAACACCTCAGGAATAAAGCATCTCAGGACTACAACACCTCAGGAATAAAGCATCTCAGGACTACAACACCTCAGGAATAAAGCATCTCAGGACTACAACACCTCAGGACTAAAGCATCTCAGGACTACAAAACCTCAGGAATAAAGCAGCTTAGGACTAAAGCATCTCAGGACTACAACACCTCAGGAATAAAGCATCTCAGGACTAAAGCATTTTAGGACTACAACACCTCAGGACTACAACACCTCAGGAATAAAGCATCTCAGGACTACAACACCTCAGGAATAAAGCATCTCAGGACTAAAGCATCTTAGGACTACAACACCTCAGGACTAAAGCATCTCAGGACTACAACACCTCAGGACTAAAGCATCTCAGGACTAAAGCATCTCAGGACTACAAAACCTCAGGACTAAAGCATCTCAGGACTACAACACCTCAGGACGACAACACCTCAGGAATAAAGCATCTCAGGACTAAAGCATCTCAGGACTAAAGCATCTCAGGACTACAAAACCTCAGGACTAAAGCATCTCAGGACTAAAGCATCTCAGGACTAAAGCATCTCAGGACTAAAGCATCTTAGGACTACAACACCTCAGGACTAAAGCATCTCAGGACTACAACACCTCAGGACTAAAGCATCTCAGGACTAAAGCATCTCAGGACTACAAAACCTCAGGACTAAAGCATCTCAGGACTACAACACCTCAGGACGACAACACCTCAGGAATAAAGCATCTCAGGACTAAAGCATCTCAGGACTACAACACCTCAGGACGACAACATCTCAGGACTAAAGCACCTCAGGACTAAAGCATCTCAGGACTAAAGCATCTCAGGACTACAAAACCTCAGGACTAAAGCATCTCAGGACTACAACACCTCAGGACTAAAGCATCTCAGGACTAAAGCATCTCAGGACTACAAAACCTCAGGACTAAAGCATCTCAGGACTACAACACCTCAGGACTAAAGCATCTCAGGACTAAAGCATTTTAGGACTACAACACCTCAGGACTACAACACCTCAGGACTAAAGCATCTCAGGACTAAAGCATCTCAGGACTAAAGCATCTTAGGACTACAACACCTCAGGACTACAACACCTCAGGAATAAAGCATCTCAGGACTAAAGCATCTTAGGACTACAACATCTCAGGACTACAACACCTCAGGACTAAAGCATCTCAGGACTACAACACCTCAGGAATAAAGCATCTCAGGACTAAAGCATCTTAGGACTACAACATCTCAGGACTACAACACCTCAGGACTAAAGCATCTCAGGACTACAACACCTCAGGACTAAAGCATCTCAGGACTACAACACCTCAGGACTAAAGCATCTCAGGACTAAAGCATCTCAGGACTACAAAACCTCAGGACTAAAGCATCTCAGGACTAAAGCATCTCAGGACTAAAGCATCTCAGGACTACAACACCTCAGGACTAAAGCATCTCAGGACTACAACACCTCAGGACTAAAGCATCTCAGGACTAACACCTCAGGACTAAAGCATCTCAGGACTAACACCTCAGGACTAAAGCATCTCAGGACTTAAGTTTAGTAAATCAGTTCACACATATGTTCTGCGTAGACTTTGAATTTTATGAACTCTGACATGTGCATTTTTGCAGTTGATCAACACAAAGGCGTTCTGACAGAACTGGGCTATGATTGGACAGAGGGATCATATCTTATTAGCTGTTTTTCACCATCCAGTTGTATTGAATCTGTATCGCTGATACAATTGCTAATAGACTCTGGACACTTCTGTTGTTTTTGCCACAAAGATAAGATAAGAAACTCACAAGCTTCATCTTTACTAAGGTGATGGCGCAGTAGATAAGACGCCTGCCTTTGGTGTGAGAGACCCGGGTTCAATCCCCAACTGTGACCCATCCACCAATGTGTCCCTGAGCAAGACACTTAAGTGACTGCTCCAGAAGCGTGCGACCTCTGACATAAATAGCAATTGTAAGTTGCTTTGGATAAAAGCGTCAGCTAAATGTAAATTTGTATTGAATGAATGGACAGACAGACAGATAGATCTAATGACAGGGACATTACCTTAGTCTCATGAAGAGGATGAAGGCGAGCAGCAGCGCTCCCAGAGAGATACAGTGACCCAGGTAGTTGATGATCACAGCAACCTGGTAATGAACTTTACTCTTCCTCTGAACACACAGAAAACACACACACAGCACTTAGTTGAGTTTATTTGTTTGCACGACATCTTATATGACAAAAAGTCAGAGCAATCTTATAAGGCTACACGGTTTAGTGAATGTAAGGGATAATACATTCCTCCTGAAGTGACATGTATAACCTGAACATCCGTTTATTGATGTCAGAGTTTCATCATTCATTTGTACATTTTATTTATTCATAAGGACTCCTTTTATTTCAGATTATCAGACTTTCCTATGTGGGTCCTCATGATGTGTCGATGAGGCAGAATGACATCACCAAACTGTCCAATTGGTGAGTTACCTGTTAGTCTGTATAAATTCATAAATTCAAAACAACAACGGTATATGACAATACGCTGTACCGGGAGAACACAGCAGCTCTTCACTCATGGTTTCAATGGTAAACCACCACAAGAAGGACAACTACCAACAAACACTAGATTCTAAGGAGACACGTTTTAATAAACATAAATCATAAAGTAACATTTGTATTTCAAACAAATGGCAACCATTTTAACAAAACTCCCTTTACCCTAATGCACCTTAGGAATTCTGAGGGAGGGGCGTAGGCTGCGTGTGTGCAGCGATTTATTTACGGCATCAACTTCCACGGGAAGTCTCTCCGAAGCATTTCTGCAGCGGAGCGTGTAGCTGCTCCACGTCAATGACTTGTTTTTTATTGTCCTTTTTGTGCTTCTACTACATTTTTCAAAGCTCTCTGTGGATCGCTTTCGTTTCTCGTCTTGACGGGTATATCTAACAACTAACACAGGGAGCATTTCAGAATAAGAGCGTTTTACCTGCAGGACTTTGCCGACATGTTTAGATCTTGTTGATTTGGTGATTAGTGCTGGCTTTTCTTGCTTCTACTATGATTAAGTAGGCTTTGTAGTAAAAATGTTTCTTTTTTGTCTGATTTAACTGTATTTATTGTTGATATACGATTGGAAGTGTGTAACGGGTATTTTATTTTTGAAAATTGACCATTACTCTGGCGTTTCTGTGTCTGACTTCCTTCCCGGTTCATCTATGCTGTGCCGCTTGATGCTGGGACGCTTCCTGGATGCA
Organism: Lepomis macrochirus; assembly: GCA_024633595.2. Classification (NCBI taxonomy): domain Eukaryota; kingdom Metazoa; phylum Chordata; class Actinopteri; order Centrarchiformes; family Centrarchidae; genus Lepomis; species Lepomis macrochirus. Next base: position 232,205 of record JALXJV020000007.1, read on the forward strand.
CTGCAGTGCTTCTGTAGTGAGAACTAACATTTAGTAGAAAGGCTGCTCCAGCAGCAGCAAAGCAGACAGACTTAGTGGACTTTCAGAGTGAGTTTGGGGTCATGAAAACACAATTAATATGTCTTTGTAGCAGGTGGGCCCACGATGAAGCTCCGCCCCAACTGTGCTGACAGTCTATCTCCGCCCACGGACATAGCCTAACTTATATGATGCTACTATTTTTAAGTTACATAACCAAGGAACGGTAGAAATATGTTGTAACAGTTTTTGATCATCATTGGAGGTGGGAATCTCTAATCTCTAAAAACATTCAGGGCCTCAGACCTCAGTGACTAGTCCCCAGACCTCAGTGACTAGTCCCCAGACCTCAGTGACTAGTGCCCAGACCTCAATGACTAGTCCCCAGACCTCAGTGACTAGTCCCCAGACCTCAGTGACTAGTCCCCAGACCTCAATGACTAGTCCCCAGACCTCAGTGACTAGTCCCCAGACCTCAGTGACTAGTCCCCAGACCTCAATGACTAGTCCCCAGACCTCAGTGACTAGTGCCCAGACCTCCATGACTAGTGCCCAGACCTCAATGACTAGTCCCCAGACCTCAGTGACTAGTCCCCAGACCTCAGTGACTAGTCCCCAGACCTCAATGACTAGTCCCCAGACCTCAGTGACTAGTGCCCAGACCTCCATGACTAGTCCCCAGACCTTAGTAACTCATGCCCAGACCTCAGTGACTAGTCCCCAGACCTCAGTGACTAGTGCCCAGACCTCAATGACTAGTGCCCAGACCTCAGTGACTAGTCCCCAGACCTTAGTAACTCATACCCAGACCTCAGTGACTAGTCCCAGACCTCAGTGACTAGTGCCCAGACCTCAGTGACTAGTGCCCAGACCTCAATGACTAGTCCCCAGACCTCAGTAACTCATGCCCAGACCTCCATGACTAGTGCCCAGACCTCAGTGACTAGTGCCCAGACCTCAATGACTAGTCCCCAGACCTCAATGACTAGTCCCCAGACCTCAGTGACTAGTCCCCAGACCTCAATGACTAGTCCCCAGACCTCAGTGACTAGTGCCCAGACCTCAGTGACTAGTGCCCAGACCTCAATGACTAGTCCCCAGACCTCAGTAACTCATGCCCAGACCTCCATGACTAGTGCCCAGACCTCAGTGACTAGTCCCCAGACCTCAGTGACTAGTCCCCAGACCTCAATGACTAGTCCCCAGACCTCAGTGACTAGTGCCCAGACCTCAGTGACTAGTGCCCAGACCTCAATGACTAGTCCCCAGACCTCAGTAACTCATGCCCAGACCTCCATGACTAGTCCCAGACCTCAGTGACTAGTGCCCAGACCTCAATGACTAGTCCCCAGACCTTAGTAACTCATACCCAGACCTCAGTGACTAGTCCCCAGACCTCAGTGACTAGTCCCCAGACCTTAGTAACTCATGCCCAGACCTCAGTGACTAGTCCCCAGACCTCTTGTGTTCTTTTTTGTGTTCTTTCATTCTTAACGGTTCCAAAAAAGGTGCAGTCGCTGCATGAACTCATTTCTAGTTTACTCATGTGCTGTTGCCATGGAAATGCTGCCTTCTGACTTTCCCTCTGTGTTGTTTTTGTTTTTATGAATAGAAATGATGCCACAATATATAAATAAAAAACACCACCAATCCTCCAGAGTGTGTCTTCTGATAATGAATATTTATGTGACTTTCCACACACACCTTTCTCTCTTATTAATTATGTCTCTGTGATTGGACAGCTGCCAACTCTGCCATCCAATCAGAGCCGAGCAGGAAACAGGTGACAGATTGTCTCAGTGGGAAAGAGAGATAGACACTAACTGAGTTACATGACAGAACATATGGACGCACACACACTGAGGGTCCAGATGGTTCACACTGATCTCTGGACGTCAACGTTCACAGTGACGTTTCCATCCATGAATCCATCACTCTCCTCTCTGATTGGTTCAGGTTTGTTTGTGTGTTTGTAGTTTAGTTGTGTCGAGCTGCTTGTTTCTTTGCAGTTGAAGCTGTGTTTGCAGATCAGTCAGACACAGAGACCATAACCATGACAAAGTCTTTTTGTGTTGCTCTCCAAAAGCATGAAAGATATGTCTCCTGTTGTCAGAGGCAACAGCTGCTGGTAAACTGCTGGTAAAGACTCAGGTTCACGTTCACTCCTTCACCACTACACTCCTTCCTCTGTAACACTTAGTGAGCAGCACATTCACATTTCTCACACGTATTAATCATCATGTTGCTTTACAGCTGCTCCTTTTCCACTGAAAATGTAGTTAGAACCAAACCTCTTCTCCTCTGTAACTAGTCCTCGGACCTTTAAAACTAGTCCCAAACCTCTGTAACTAGTCCTCGGACCTTTAAAACTAGTCCCAAACCTCTGTAACTAGTCCTCGACCCTTAAAACTAGTCACCAGACCTTTAAAACAAGTCCCGGACCTTAAAAACTAGTCATCAGACCTTTAGAACTAGTCTGTCTGCTTTTAAAAGTAGTCCCCAGACCTCAATGTCTAATCCTCAGACCTTTGTAACAAGTCCTCAGACCTTTAAAACTGGTCTCCAAAGCTTTCAAACTAGTCCTCGGGCCTTTAAAACTAGTCCCCAGACCTCTGTAACTAGTCCTCGACCCTTAAAACTAGTCACCAGACCTTTAAAACAAGTCCCAGACCTTAAAAACTAGTCATCAGACCTTTAGAACTAGTCTGTCTGCTTTTAAAACTAGTCCCCAGGCCTCAATGTCTAATCCTCAGACCTTTGTAACAAGTCCTCAGACCTTTAAAACTGGTCTCCAAAGCTTTCAAACTAGTCCTCCGGCCTTTAAAACTAGTCCCAGACCTTAAAAACTTGTCCTCACACCTTTAAAACTGGACCTCAGACCTTAAAAACTAGTCATCAGACGTTTAAAACTGGTCTGTCTGCTTTTAAAACTAGTCCCCAGACCTCAATGACTAATCCTCAGACCTTTAAAACTAGTCTCCAAAGCTCTGGCCTTTAAAACTACTCCCCAGACCTTAAAAACTAGTCCTCAGACCTTTAATACTAATCCCCAGGCCTTTAAAACTTTTCCTCAGACCTTTAAAACTAGTCCCAGGTTTTAAAAAAATAGTCACAGGCCTTACAAACTAGTCCCAGACCTTTAAAACTAGTCATCAGACCTTAAAAACTCGTCCCAGAATTTAAAAACTAGTCCTCAGACCTTTAAAAATAGTCCTCAGACCTTAAAAACTAGTCCCAGATTTTAAAAACTTGTCCCAGACCTTTAAAACTAGTCCCAGACCATTAAAACTAGTCCTCAGACCTTAAAAACTAGTCCCAGATTTTAAAAACTAGTTGTCAGAGCTTTATAACTAGTCCCAGACCTTTAAAACTAGTCCTCAGACCTTAAAAACTAGTCCCAGATTTTAAAAACTAGTCATCAGAGATTTAAAACTAGTTCCAGACCTTTAAAACTAGTTCTCAGACCTTAAAAACTTGTCCCAGATTTTAAAAACTTGTCCCAGACCTTTAAAACTAGTCCCAGATTTTAAAAACCAGTCCTCAGACCTTAAAAACTAGTCCCAGATTTTAAAAACTTGTCCCAGACCTTTAAAACTAGTCCCAGATTTTAAAAACCAGTCCTCAGACCTTAAAAACTTGTCCCAGATTTTAAAAACTTGTCCCAGACCTTTAAAACCAGTCCTCAGACCTTAAAAACTTGTCCCAGATTTTAAAAACTTGTCCCAGACCTTTAAAACTATAGTCCTCAGACCTTAAAAACTAGTCCCAGATTTTAAAAACTTGTCCCAGACCTTTAAAACTAGTCCCAGACCTTAAAAACTAGTCCCAGACCTTTAAAACTAGTCCCAGATTTTAAAAAACAGTCCTCAGACCTTAAAAACTTGTCCCAGATTTTAAAAACTTGTCCCAGACCTTTAAAACTAGTCCTCAGACCTTAAAAACTAGTCCCAGACCTTTAAAACTAGTCCTCAGACCTTTAAAACTAGTCGGTAAACCTCTGTATACACTCCCCTGGCAGACAGACAGTCAGGCAGGCAGACAAGTCTTCCTAAGTGGTTTGAGGTCAACAAACTGTCGGAACAAATCTCTGCCCTCTGTGATCCATTATAGATGCCAGTATCAGAAAAACACATTATCACCCAACAGATGTGTAAACTTCTACACACACACACACACACACACACACACACACACACACACACACACACACACTGTCGCTGGTCCTAAAAGTGTTTCCTTGTTGTAGAGGTCTGCGGGGACATACGTGTGCCCTGTCTCGGTCTTTCTGGACCAACATGAAGTCAGAGCTGAACTGAATCCACTCAGACTCAGAGAAGAACATGTTCAGGCTGTAGTGTTTGTTGTAGCAGCAGCTCTTTGTCTTTTTACAGCCTGTCATTCAGACTTCATCCGTCACGGCGCTTTCTGTGTTCACTGAGGTCTGATGCTTTTTATTCTGTGATTCTGAATCTAATTCAAAGGGTCTAGAGACTCTGAACTGATGATGATCGCCCTACATCTGGGGTCTTAATTCTGCTTTCCAATGTCTTACAAAAGACTGGAGGGAATGATCAGTGTTTTGATCCCTCTCCACAGTAATACAGTTGGAACAGATGTTGGTGTTGTGGGTTCTCCCACCAGAAGCACAGTTTAACGTGTTTCCTGTTTTATTTTGAAGTGGTTCAGTTTCATTGTCTTGTTTTGCCCTCATGTGTTCCACCTGTGTCTGAGTATCTCCTCCATTCTTGTGGATTTAAGTCTTGGTCTCACTGCTGTTTGTTGCCAGTTCAAACCACTGTGTCTGGGTCCGGAGCTCAGCCCTGTGTCTTCTTCTGGATTCATGCTTCCTTCTTTTGGACTGCCCGCCTCACTTGTAACTTCCCCCTTGTATCATTAAAACGTGTGAAGCTGCATCTGCTCTGCCTGGGCCCACATCACCTGTTTTCCCAAGCCGTTCTCATCCCAGGGTGTCTCCTATGGACGCTGCTTAACACCCTGGGTGCCCCTGTAGGGCTCAGCGGTCAAATACGCCACCTAAGTGGTTAAGTGGTGAGTCGGTTTAGGCCCCAAACCACCACTACTTGGTTAGGTTAGGCTGAGAGTTATGAAACTTACGTAACATCACTAAAAGGAACCAATGTTGACTTTTGGTCTGCTGGGTGAAAGTCTGGTTCTGTCCCACCAGTCCATCCTTTCACGCACTCTGTTATTTATAGCTGCACCTTTAGCGCTACCTATGACGCCACAGGCCGCCATGTGTGTTGGTACGTGAAGCCGAAGTACGTCACAGAATGTATTTGACGCTCTGGGAATGAGAACGTGCCGCTGTTCTTGTCATGCTGAAGCTAAACATAACAGAGTTTGTCTCAGGCAGACGGACGAAACTCAGCAACCTGCAGTTTGTTGATTTTTCTCCAAATTTTGAAGCTACTGATCAAATCCATGTGCTGTTCCTATTATTGTTTTTGGGATCTGACGTCTGACAGTAGGGTGATGGCAGGAAGTGATGTGAGATGTTCAAAATGACACAGGGGATGCGAGTGTTTGGGGTCAGAGAGGCTGAACTTCCTGTCAGAGCTCTGGTGAACGAACAGAAACACCAGTAGACGTCTTTGTGAGCGCCGGTGTCCTGTGTTGAACCAGGCTTTAGTAACAGCTGCAGACCTAAAGACACATTCAGGTTCACAAGGAGCAGCTATGAAGGTGATGAGACAATGTGAAGAGAAACATGCTTAGCTTGTTGAACACCTCACTAAATTATTCACGCTGTGTTTGCTCTGCTTTCACACAGCTGCATTTTCTGTGGTCCCAATAATCCATGTTTCCTCCCTCAGCAGCCGATCAGTCAGAAGGGACAGACTAATGAGAGTATTGATCAGAGTGTGGGGACCGGTGTCTCACCAGGACGATGATCTCGGTGCACTGACTGTAGTTTCCTCGAGGAGCCCAGCTGCCGTTAGACTGACACTCTCTGTACACCCGGTCTGCGAACACACATGCAGGATAATGGTTACTGGAACATTAACGTTTAAGGTTACAGCTGCTTCCTGGAGCGAGGAAAACAAACATCCATCAATCCGCTGATGAAGATCATGTGACGTGATCGATGGTTCCTGGACGGACCTGGTGGTGAGATTGTGAAAGAAGACAAAGGCCCCGTTTGGATGAACACTCCCTCTGACATGAAGCGCAGCAGAAGTATAAAGTAAATGTAGACACCAACACGTCCTGAGCGCTGAAACCACATACATGGTTTGGAGTATGAAGGGGTTTGGGGGGGGTTGACCCTCCTAATTAAGGCTTGGCAGCAAAAGGAGCAGTTCAGGGGGTCTTTCTTATCCTGAATATATGATTTCTGACACCCCTAAAATGGACCGTACCATTTCCTAATGTCTCATGTCCGCCTGCATCGTAGCAGCTGCTCCAGTCGGGCCACGCTGCAGCTTAATGTCAGCAGCTATGTAGCTGCTTTAACACATTAACTTTCCAACCTTCACAGTTTCCTAATCAGCATTTATTTTACTTTAAGTGAGCTGAGTGATGTTAGCTAGCTGAGAGCCCAGCCTGCCATTTCATTAGCACTACATCATTTTACGTAACCGTTAGCCAACGCTGGAGCTCAGGCATGAGCAGTGGAACTGAGGATCAGTTGTTGATTCACATTTTGACATCAATATAGAGTTCATTATTTCATCTTAAGTATTTTGTGAGTCCTTCTACAACAAGCAGGACGTTTACCTGCCCGGGTAAATGTTAAAAGCCAGGTTTTTATTTCAAATGTATTCAGTTTTATTCGTACCGAGTCATAACAAAATGCATCTCATTGCACTTTTTATTCAGCAGGTCCAGACAGTCTCTGTTTAATTTTATTTACAGAGAGCCAAAACTGCTCGACGACTGCTTTGTTATTATTATTTGACTCATGAGGGAGGACGGGAGAGAGAGCTGGGACTTTAAACTGGATGAGAATGATGACAAGTAGGGATTAGAGATGATAAGGCAGCCTGTATTTGATGATAGTCTTCGGTTCTGGTTCAGCACTGGGGGGGTCTGTTTTGAGCGGCCCTGACGGTCTGCTGTTGTGGGTCTGACTTGTTATGGGTGTAACCTCTGACTACAGAAGCTGTGGTGCAGCACGGGGCCCCCATGAACTGGTGCAACGAAAGTGACGCACACATTAGTTAAAAAAGTGAGCATATTGTGAGATGTTAGTTCACTGAAGCCTGCTAAGCACCTGCTAAGTGACGTTTAATCAGCCGTTAACTTTTTGACCTGGAGAAAAAGTGAACCCCCTGGTTGTCTCTGTATAATTGGCCCCTGACCACATACTTGACCTTCTGCAGCACCAGGAGCCGCGTTCAACACGTGGTTCAGCTGCTTCCGAAGTCGAGAAGAAACGTTCGAATCAGTCGGTGCAAAGTCAGCTGACACTATTATCCAAAGCCACTGAAATATGAATCCATCTGGTGCCATAAGCAGCTACAGCGTAACCACGGTAACACCAGCGCTGTAATTTGGTCACTGTGACGCCTCCTTCCTGTCTGTGGGATGGCGCTTCTCACCCGGCTGGCCAGGGTGGATCAATAAGTCCGGGTTTAGCTGCTCCGATGAGCTGCCTGATCGATACGCCCCCTCAGCACCGAGCGACAGCTAGCTCGTTAGCCTGTTAGCTGAAGCAGCCAATCACAGGCCGGAGGATTTCTAGGTGTATGAAGAGGTGATGATGATGAGGAGGAGGAGGAGGAGGATGAAGGTGGAGTGAGACATGAGCTCCAGCTGGCTTACACACACACACAGATGACTCATGTTATTAAGTCAGATCAACAACTAAACCTCTAATTAAACAGGATATTTACTGCCCCCCCCCCACACACACACACACACACACACACACACACAGTGAGACTGTAATGCAGCCAGTTGGCAGGAAGTAAACAGACAGCAGCTCCTCCTCTGCTTCTCTTCTTCTCTTCTCAAGGCGTTGTTGAATGTCAGTGAGACCACAGAATGCTAAGCTGTGATTGGCTCACACTTAATTGGCATTACCTGATTGGATGAGGACATTGCTGTAATAACTCTAACATATTGTGTCCAAAACAGGCTGAAGAAGAAGACGCCACGTGTCACCAGAAAACAGTCGAGCAACACAGCTTTCTCTGTCTGTCTGTCTGTCTAACTGTCTGTCTGTCTGATTGTCTGTCTGTCTGTCTGTCTGTCTGATTGTCTGTCTGTCTGATTGTCTGTCTGTCTGTCTAACTGTCTGTCTGATTGTCTGTCTGTCTGTCTGTCTGATTGTCTGTCTGTCTAACTGTCTGTCTGATTGTCTGTCTGTCTGACTGTCTGTCTTTCTGTCTGTCTTTCTGTCTAACTGTCTGTCTGTTTGACTGTCTGTCTTTCTGTCTGTCTTTCTGTCTAACTGTCTGTCTGATTGTCTGTCTGTCTGTCTGTCTGATTGTCTGTCTGTCTGATTGTCTGTCTGATTGTCTGTCTGTCTGATTGTCTGTCTGTCTGTCTAACTGTCTGTCTAACTGTCTGTCTGTCTGTCTGTCTGTCTGTCTGTCTGATTGTCTGTCTGTCTGATTGTCTGTCTGATTGTCTGTCTGTCTGATTGTCTGTCTGTCTGTCTAACTGTCTGTCTGATTGTCTGTCTGTCTGTCTGTCTGTCTAACTGTCTGTCTGTCTGTCTGATTGTCTGTCTGTCTGTAAATCAGCTGAGTAGCCTCATTTACTCAGATTCTTCGATACAATCACACTTCTTTCTGCAGCCGGTGGAGTCGCCCCCTGCTGTCTGTTAGAGAGAATACAGGTTTAATTTAATTTCAATTGAATGTTAGTGATTTGGCGCCAAATCACAACGACAGTTATGTCTGAGCGCTCTTCATAACAGAGCGGGTCTAATCTGTACTCTGTGATGTTTAACCTTCTTTAGCACTGGCTTCCCTTTTCAGACTCTGACGTTCATGCTTGTATTCAAGCACCACCTGCTCATGTGACAGACAGGTACTTACTGGTGGTATTGTAATGGATGCCATTAAACTGTTCAGGACAGGGTCTGGAGATCAGCTCTCCTGCTGCACTGCGAGGCCAGCAGGTTCCTATGCCGTCCACAGACAGATCGCAGTATAGACCTGCAGACAGACAGAAAGACGGTATTTGGCTGTGTTGATCAGGTAACGCTTGTTCTCAGTAAAACACAGATTCCAAACCTGAGGAGTTGCTGATGGTGAAGGTCTGGTTGAGTAACGCCAACGTCCTCGCTAAGACAGAAAAGGTGGAGACGGGCTTCACTAGATTTGTCTTTTATTTGAGAATTAAAAGTGTAGACGAGGGGAGACAGACAGGAAGTTACCCGTCAGGTTGGTGGACAGCAGGATCAACGTCTCGCAGGTTAGCTCTGCCGGAGAGACTCGTCCGCTCAGCAAGAGGCACGCGCACACCACCTGAAACACAGAGCGAGACCACATCAGAACCAGGACTCCTTCCTGTCCTGAAACACAGAGCGGGACTGTTCTATGTGTCCTCTGTGTCCTCTCTCTGTATGTTTGATATTCCCATTGACTGTATTCTTATATTACAGTTTTTCTCAGTCGCTTTGGTGCATTTCTTAGATCAAAAATACAATTCTTGATACTACTTTTACAAATTCCAAATCATCTAGTCACTTGTGCACAACATTAAAGCAATTTCTTATTCCTTTGAACAATTTGCAATTGCTTTTGTACACATTGCAATTGACATTTTCAATTGCTCATGTCCTGTTGAGCAAAATATAGTAGATGGTTCTCTGTTGAATAGTCTTAGCCCTCAAAACATCTAGGCATTAGTTCCTTGCATAAGCCATTACATGCAAAATTGTTGAAATATTTGTCATAAACGGCCAAGCATAGTTTTACACGATTCTATTGGACCTTTTGTATAAAAACGTGAATTGATGAATCGTGCAGGTGAAACTGACCCTCACTCATGAAGGAATGTAAAGTCTTAGTTCAACCAACAATCAACCAGTTGTCTAAATTGCTCAAAGGTGCATCTCACGAATAATCAATTGGCAAGCATATATAGACAGACCACATAGTTGCAATTTTCCAATAATGGATGGACCAGGAAACGAACAGGGTCACCAGCCAAGAGGAGGAAGAAGAGGAGCAAGGCTGCGTGGTGGAGGGCAAAAGGAAGTTTGTTTTTTCTTTCATAAAGTAGCACTAGTAAAAGCTGTGAAAAACAAAATCCTGTCCAGTCTCTTATACAGTAATATGTAAGCAGTACTGTTGAAACTGATACATGCCATAGAAGTGCAGCCATGTGCATTTTCAATACAGTAACTGTCATCCAAACTGTAGCCTAAGTTTACACCAGGTAATACTGTCAAAGTACACAGTTACATTGACAATATGCCTAAACATTTTGATGACCTTGTTCGTGAACAATGACTCAATGACTTATCACTCTGATGACGCTGACATGATCATTGCCATGAATATTTACTTTTGAGAGATGTACGAAGGATTTTTAGTGACTGACTAGCTTTAGAAACAGATCTGTTGTATATTGCAGTTTGTACAAGTTGTTCTGAGAAATGCACTTATTATTTTGCACATGTTAGGGATGATGTGAAAAATGCACCAAAGCGACTGAGAAAAACTGTAAAAGAGAGAGAAGCTGAAACTGAGCAGGAGGCAGGCAGCAGGTCTGAGTTTATTTGTCCAGACTTTCATAACCAGGTAATATTACAGAGTCAGCGTCTCCTCAGAGGAAACAGGATGAAAATATCAAAGTGACGTCAATAAAAAATAAATCGGATCAGAAAAAACCCTCTGCGGTGAATAATTCACACAGTTTACACATTTTCCTCCTCATAAGCAGAACTCTGATTCTCCTGCTGGTGCCGGTCCAACACGGCAGATGGCCGCTCCGTCGTTCTGCAAGGTGGTCTTTTAACTCGGTCACATGACTGCAGCTGCTGATCTGAAATCAGCCCCAGTCAGTTTAATATCAGCCCCATCGGAGGCTGCGATAGCGCGTCACCTGTACAGAAACTAATTCCACCGATTCACTCGACACTCAGTCATTAATTCACCAGTTAGACTCAGTAAGTGACGTTTAATCAGCCGTTCAGCTGCGACGACTTTGTGTTAATTATTCGCTAATGTCACTGATTCATTATTCACTCAGTATGACGGCTCTGTGTTTGGCCTTCAGCTGGCAGGGTTTGTCTCTGAGCTCCACGCACACACACACACACACTGACACACACACACACTAACACACTAACACACACACACACTAACACACACACACTCTAACACACACACACACACTGACACACACACACACACTAACACACACACTGACACACACACACACACACGGTAAACGCGCTGTCCTCAGAGATTTACTGTCGTGTTGCAGCAGCTAAATTTAGACGCAGCGCAGCAGCTCACGCTCGGCGTCGGTCTTCTGGGCTTTGGGTGTAAATTTTTTCGTGATGGCATCAAATACAGCAGCTCAGTGGGAGGAGTCACATCAGGCATCCACACTTCCTGCCGTGACAAAAAACGATAACTTGAGGGGCCGTGCCCCCCCCCCGATTCAGCAGCTCTATATTTATGTCTGACAGCATTCGCTGCCAGCCAGCGTTTGAAATATCCTCCATCCATCGGCGAGCTGGCAGACCACCGTGTGATGTTAGCGTTTAGTTGCTAGCATATATCCACTCAGTGTATCTAGTCCTTGCAAACCCAGATCTGCCCCCCCACCACTAAAGCTCAACAACACCTGAAGAAAACCTCTAAAGCAGTTCTGGACCCATCCGTACATATGAGACGTGACCCGAACCGGAATCATGCCGGAGGCTCAGAGCTGCCGTTAGCATCACATGCTAGCAATAAGGGACTCCGTGACCCGCTGTGGACAGTCTACACGGGACCAGAGTCCCCGACGTAGAGGCTGGTCTGAGGGGCCTCACAGAGGAGGAAGCAGGGGACCCAGGAGCACATCAGCACCAGCTGCAGCAGCGTCTCAGTTTGTACGTGACCATGCTCAGTCCAGTGGAGACACCTGGACTTGAGTCTGTGGCCTTTTTCTGGACCTGCAGTGCTGAATATTGTTAGTGTGGGACTTAGAGATGCGCTGTCAGGTTTCAAACCATCTTAAGCGCGCTTGTTGGATCCATTTCCACTGAACTGTACAGATCAGATAGATCTGTGATCTGCCCGAGACACAGGAAGGGACCCGGATTCAGGGGCCGCAGGGTCATGTGACAGGACTTCCCAGAGAAGTTCTTTATCTGCTACGGCCAACGTCCACAACATACAGCTGGAAAAGAGTCCAGCAGCCGGAGAGAGATCCGCCTCGACGAGTCACGTGACTGACAAACAGCTGCAAACAGGCACAACACAAACAACAGCAGCAGCTGGTGGGATGCCGCTGCAGGTCCGAACACACCGGAAGCCCCGATTGGTCGACGTTTTGAACACCTCGTTTAGGCTCAGCACACAGCTCAGCTGCTCAGAAAATAAAAGCTGCATCCTTCCTGGTTGACTTGGCGACACCTGGTGGTAACACGTGGTTTAAGACTACAGGTGGGATAAATCAGAAGTCAGTGAACAGCGGGGAGGAGGAGGAGGAGCTGGTTACCTCGGCGATCGGCCTGCAGCTCTTCATCTCGCTGTGCTCCTCCCAACTCTTCAGTACTCCCGGGAATATTTCAAACTCATCCGCTGTCGTAGGGGCCCGTTCGCCCAGCTGCCGTCTGTCCAGGTGTGGATGTCGGTCAGCCACAGAAACTGGAAACGTCTCAGTAGAAAAAGAAGTAGAGGTTCTGAGTGAGGACGAGCCGCCCACTGATCCAGACTCATCAGTCGGGTCATGAAAAGAAAGCAGACAGCTCTTTACCACATGATCTCTCCTCAGCAGTTTCAACAGCTTCTTTAATGGAATCTCATTCTTGGTTTTTATTTGTTTCACTCAATAGTTTTTTATCTGCTGTCTGATAAAGTCTCATCCACTTCGGTTTTGTTTATAAAATCCTACCTGACGTTCTCTCGGGACTCTGGGTGATATTGTCTTTTCTTCCAGAGACGGTGAAACAGAAAGTGAACAAAGGAAGAATGGAAACGTTTCACAGAGTGAGAAAGTCAGCCGGCCTGTGATCCAACAGCTCTGAGTCAGAGTCCAGATGGATCATTATCATTTTGTTTGATCTGTGTAAAACCAACACTGCAGAGTCTCTCGGCTGCTAAAGTCCAGCTGTTAGTGAGTGGGAGGACGGGGGTCTGTTGATCCGGCTCAGATCCAGTCTGAAGCTCTGCTGACTCACAGCTCTGTGTCCGCACAGATCGCACCGTCACTGCTTCGTCTCAGCAGCGCACCCAGATTTTTCTCTTGCTCGTACACCTCCTCTGTCGCAAACATGTCGTCCTCGCACGTGAACGAGATGTTATGGTTTGTGAGCTGGACCTGAAGACATTTTGTCTCTCCTCCATCCAGGCTTCTTCAGTTCTGACTGGCTGCAGGGAGTCCCAGCTGTTTAGCCTCTGTGGGCCCGTTATCGAGCCGGCGACACCGCTGGTTCTGGTTCTCCTGGCCGTCGGAACGACCGACATCGGCATCCTCACCTGGATGTGAGCGTTTGTTCTGTCTCCGGGGAAGAGACGAGAGGACGGCAGCAGAGCCACGTGGCCTCCGGATGAGACCGAACAGCTGTGAGAGAGTCCCGGGTTAAACTGGAGTCACGTTCCTCTGAACTCCCAGAGTCCCAGAGGATCAGCTGACGGGACGCTCAGAGGAACAGAGGGCAGTGAAGGCAGCGCAGCAGCCTCTCACGGAGACAAATGAGATTAAAATGCAACGAGACGACTCGTGATTTCAGACTGTCCCTGCTGAGAGCTACAGAAAGTTGTGCTGTGGCCCCGTTACTTCATGAACACCACAAAGACTCAGACAGAATCCACAAACATACAGAGTCCAAATTCAAAAGGAAACATTTACATAGATGACATCACGTACATTTAAACAGGTCAGAATGTCTGCAGGGACACCGACTGCCCACATGACCACTGAAGGTGGGGCAGTGACCCCGAGCCGACAGACACACTTTGATCCTCTTTTGTATTCCGACGTCAGGCGGCGACAGAAAAGGCTGAGAGAAAAGAAGAAGAGTGTGAGACAATCATCCTTTCAGCTTCTCTGTATGCAGGTCTGACAATGAAATGTCCCCGGGGCCGAACCCTGATTCTGATTCTGATGGCAGTCATGATCCGCTCTGTGCAGAACCCCGTGTCACTGAGACCAAATCAATCAGAAGGCAGCACAGCAACACCTGGGGCCCGACGTTAACCCTGTGAGGGGCCCGACGTTAACCCTGTGAGGGCCCGACTTTAACCCTGTGAGGGCCCGACGTTAACCCTGTGAGGGGCCCGACGTTAACCCTGTGACGTTAACCCTGTGAGGGGCCCGACGTTAACCCTGTGAGGGGCCCGACGTTAACCCTGTGAGGGCCCGACGTTAACCCTGTGAAAGTTTGGGGCCCGACAGTTAAGACGAGTTCAGATGTGGACCGGGCCTGTGGGGCCTGTGGGGCCCGGGTTAGCCTGCAGAGATCCTGAAGGACCTTCTGTGGCACCACCTGACTGCAGCTTCTTCCTCCTCAGCTCCTCCTCATCCTCTGCCTGTTTGGCTGTGCAGCTCTGTTTCATCAGTAACACAGGATTAAATAAAGACGTCAGACCGACTGTCCTCCTGAGAAGGACTGAGACCAGCAGCTGGTCCGACAGATGAACTAGAGCAGTCTAACTGTAGGTTTACCGATTCTGATTCTACTTAGTGGACCCGGTTCTTATGGGTTCTGGTTCCAAGCCCTTCACCACAGATCCTCAGTGACCTTCATCCTCTTCCTCCGTGCTCATGCAGCTTCGTCATGTTGGAGCTGCACCAAACCTCCTTCCTGCAGCATTCTGCTTTGGCCTTCTCTTTTTACTGAAGCTGAGCCAAACTTTGGAGCGTTTGCTGCGCCCAGCCACGGTCCAGGACTGGAACCAGAAGGACTCTGAAATGAGGTGACGTTAGGTCGGCGTAGTGAAAGATAATTAAGATCACTGCAGATCAATCGGAGCTGAAATATGCAGGAAGTCAGGACCCCCGTTTGTGTGGTGGTTGTTTAGTCTCCCCAGTATGCAGGTCTCATTCCTCACTGCACTGGACCGCAGACACTAGACTGCTTTTCTTGTGTTTGGGTGTGGGGTCTTTGGGCTGGACCAGGATCTGTCTCAGTGTGTTCTTGGGTTTAAAGAACACAGGGATGTGGTGTTTGTTGGAACTCCTCCTGAGTTTCAGTTGTTGCGTTTGACCTTCTTCTCCTCGTCCCCTGTAGTTTTGGTCTACTTCCTGGATCTTGTTGTCCATTTAGGGTGTCTGCAGACTCTAAGTGCCCCCTTCATGTGGTTCTGGTCCTTCTCTCTGGCCTGGGCGCTTGTTTATATGTTTCCCGCTCTGTGGTGCAGTGTTCTCATGACCCCCAGCTTGTGCTCCAGTGGGTGGTGGGAATCAAACAGTAGGTATTGGTCTGTGTGGGGGGGCTTCCTGTAAACCCCATTCTGCAGGGTCCCGTCCTCTTCAGTGTCCGGCGGAGTCCAGGAAGGCCAAACTGTGGTCGTGGACGTCGTCTCGTGTGAACGTGACATTACTGTCCACAGAGTGAAGCGTAAACAGGCCAGAGTCTGTCGAGCGGACGGACGGACTGCGATTGGCTGAATCCAGAACTCTGATGGACTTCATTACCCAGAACCCCCCTCCCTGCCCTGCACTGTAGTGTGATGAGGAGGAGGTGAAAGGATGAGACAGACTCAGGAAGTGATGGATGAGTGTGTGTCGCTCGCCCCCTCAGGTGCTGTCATTTTACACCTGTCTCTCTCTCTCTCTCTCTCTCTCAGTGACTGTCTCTACCCCCCCCCCATTTCATTACTGGACCTTTGGAAGTGGATGAAACAGACCTCAGCTGTGTTCTATATATAGAAAGATGTACGTTGGAGAAACGCCAACACCCTCCTCCATTTATTCTCTCTCTCTCTCTCCTCTCTAACTCGGTGTCTCTCGGCCTGTTTTCCTTTTCAGCTTCGTCTCTGCAGCTCAACTCTGAAACACAGATTCCCGAGACACGACGCTCAGATCAGGTGATCTCTGCTTTACAAATCTTGAACTCACTTTTCTGGGCGTCCAGCAGTCAGCGTGTTCTCCGTGGTTTTATTTGTCGATTATCACCTTTATTAACGAAGCTGCCGAAACTTCAAAACCTGCTGGGTCACAACAACAGGACATCTGAGCATGCTCAGTGTTCTTTCAGTGGAAAGAAACCCCAGTTAAAGGTAATGTTGCAGAGGGGCGGAGTGCGACTCCACCTGGACCGGAGCTAAACCGGTTCACTTGTGAGCACGTGATGGAGGTCACGTGATGACCCCCTGGAGAAGGCTGCGGGACACGGTCTGAAGCTCCAACACCGTTATCTGTTCTGAAGGTCGAGATAGAAGCTCCCTGTTCCAGGTGTTGGTGACGATGAGGTTCTGCTGGTCGGAGGCGGTCAAAGGTTCTGCAGGGTGCTTGTGCGGGTTCTAAGGTGCTACTGCTGCTCGTTTCAAGGAGGTTCTGTGGTTCCTCACTGATGTTCTGAAGTGATGAACTGAAAATGTTTTCACACTGACGGAGAACCAGGGAACTCACTTCCTGTCAGCTGGATCTGGATCAGGACAGAAAGCTCCAGACCAGATGCTGAAGGGACCATGTGCCCAGACCGAGATTTACTATGTTCATAGGTTGTTTATTATTATTAAACATGATTAAATATTATTATTAAATATTATTAAATATTGTTATTAAACATGATTAAATATTATTAAATATTATTATTAAACATGATTAAATATTATTAAATATTATTATTAAACATGATTAAATATTATTATTAAATATTATTAAATATTATTATTAAACACGATTAAATATTATTAAATATTAGGAAATATTGTTATTAAACATGATTAAATATTATTAAATATTATTATTAAACATGATTAAATATTATTATTAAATATTAGGAAATATTGTTATTAAACATGATTAAATATTATTATTAAATATTATTAAATATTATTATTAAACATGATTAAATATTATTAAATATTAGGAAATATTGTTATTAAACATGATTAAATATTATTAAATATTATTATTAAACATGATTAAATATTATTATTAAATATTAGGAAATATTGTTATTAAATATTATTAAATATAATTTGGAGCACCAACCACACTCTCTCTCGCTCTCTCTCTCTGTGTAACACACAGACACACACACACACACACTCACACACACGCGCGCGGCTCACCTGACTCAGTAGTTTTTCCATCTTTTGTCATTCATTCATCCGGACGGTCGCGCGCGCTCGTGCACGCCTTCCGTTCACAGTCTCGTCCCACGCGGTCCGGTCCGGTTAAAGTCCCACTTCATGTCGGTCCGAGCCACAACAGAGGAGGAGAGATCCATGCCGAGCCGAGCTGAGCCGAGCCGTTTAACATAAAACACAAAACACAGGCAGCGGGGACAAACGAACCGAACCAGACCAGAAAACAACCCGGGATACAGAGCGGGGTCCGGGTCAGTCTGCCCAGGTTCGCACGGGTCTATCCTGGTCCGGGTTTGTTTCGGTCCGGGTCTCTTACTGTCCGCCACGGACGGAGAGCCGTTACTGCAGCTCCACACCGGGAACACTGACAGACCGGAGCAGCGCGTGCTGCCAGAGAGGAGGCTGCTGCAGAGCACGAGCCAATCAGAGCGCGAGGCGGGGGCCCGGTGGTGGGGGTGGGGGGTTAAATATTGGCGCTTCATTATTTCGTTGATCATTAGGATGGAGGAGACCAGAACCAGGAACCAGAATTTTATTTATTTGCTGCTGCCTGTTACTTTCTGAGGTTACTTTCTCTCATTCAATCTCCAAGAACTTTACTGACACTGACAGTGTGAAGAGCGTGCAGTCCACATCCAGGCACATGATTTCACACCTTTCTCTCCCAGGTTCTACACACCTGGTCCTGGCTCACCTGGTCCTGACACACCTGGTCAGACTTTTACACAAAACCCATGCAGAGTTTAGAGAAGATGATGATTAGACTTGCTGCTTTTCCTTTCAGTTATTTTAAGGTGTTGATCTTTTACTGTTGGTTGGACTGTTTAGTCTGGTTTCCAACTTTAGACCTTAGTCTGGTTTCACACTTTAGATGTTAGGTATTAGTCTGGTTTCAGACTTTAGACCTTAGTCTGGTTTCAAACTTTAGATGTTAGTCTGGTTTCAGACTTTAGACCTTTGTCTGGTTTCAGACTTTAGACATTAGTCTGGTTTCAGACTTTAGACCTTAGTCTGGTTTCACTCTTTAGATGTTAGGTATTAGTCTGGTTTCAGACTTTAGACCTTAGTCTGGTTTCAAACTTTAGATGTTAGTCTGGTTTCAGACTTTAGACCTTAGTCTGGTTTCAGACTTTAGGGGTTAGTCTGGTTTCAGACTTTAGACGTTAGTTTGGTTTCAGACTTTAGACCTTAGTCTGGTTTCAGACTTCAGATGTTAGTTTGGTTTCAGACTTTAGACCTTAGTCTGGTTTCAGACTTTAGACGTTCGTCTGGTTTCAGACTTTAGACATTAGTCTGGTTTCAGACTTCAGACCTTAGTTGGGTTTCAGACTTTAGAGCTTAGTCTGGTTTCAGACTTTAGACCTTAGTCTGGTTTCACTCTTTAGATGTTAGGTATTAGTCTGGTTTCAGACTTTAGACCTTAGTCTGGTTTCAAACTTTAGATGTTAGTCTGGTTTCAGACTTTAGACCTTAGTCTGGTTTCAAACTTTAGATGTTAGTCTGGTTTCAGACTTAGACTTTAGACCTTAGTCTGGTTTCAGACTTTAGACATTAGTCTGGTTTCAGACTTTAGACATTAGTCTGGTTTCAGACTTTAGACGTGAGTCTGGTTTCAGACTTTAGACGTTAGTTTGGTTTCAGACTTTAGACCTTAGTCTGGTTTCAGACTTCAGATGTTAGTTTGGTTTCAGACTTTAGACCTTAGTCAGGTTTCAGACTTTAGACGTTCGTCTGGTTTCAGACTTTAGACGTGAGTCTGGTTTCAGACTTTAGACGTTAGTTTGGCTTCAGACTTTAGACGTTAGTTTGGTTTCAGACTTTAGACCTTAGTCTGGTTTCAGACTTCAGATGTTAGTTTGGTTTCAGACTTTAGACCTTAGTCAGGTTTCAGACTTTAGACGTTCGTCTGGTTTCAGACGTTAGACATTACTCTGGTTTCAGACTTTAGATGTTAGGTGTTAGTCTGGTTTCAGACTTTAGACCTTAGTTGGGTTTCAGACTTTAGAGCTTAGTCTGGTTTCAGACTTTAGACATTAATCTGGTTCCAATCTTTAGACCTTAGCCTGGTTTCAGACTTTAGACTTTAGTCTGGTTTCAGACTTTAGACCTTAGTCTGGTTTCAGACTTTAGACATTAACCTGGTTTCGGACTTTAGAACTTAGTCTGGTTTCAGACTTTAGACGTTCGTCTGGTTTCAGACTTTAGATGTTAGTTCGGTTTCAGACTTTAGACCTTAGTCTGGTTTCAGACTTTAGACATTAATCTCGTTTCAGACTTTATACCTTAGTCAGGTTTCAGAGTTTAGACCTTAGTCTGGTTTCAGGCTTTAGACCTTAGTCTGGTTTCAGACTTCAGATGTTAGTCTGGTTTCAGACTTTAGACATTAGTCTGGTTTCAGACTTTAGACATCAACCTGGTTTCGGACTTTAGAACTTAATCTGGTTTCAGACTTTAGACCTTAGTCTGGTTTCAGACTTTAGACATTTGTCTGGTTTCAGACGTTAGACATGAGTCTGGTTTCAGACTTTAGATGTTAGGTGTTAGTCTGGTTTCAGACTTCAGACCTTAGTTGGGTTTCAGACTTTAGAGCTTAGTCTGGTTTCAGACTTTAGACATTAATCTGGTTCCAATCTTTAGACCTTAGCCTGGTTTCAGACTTTAGACCTTAGTCTGGTTTCAGACTTTAGACCTTAGTCTGGTTTCAGACTTCAGATGTTAGTATGGTTTCAGACTTTAGACATTAGTCTGGTTTCAGACTTTAGACATTAACCTGGTTTCGGACTTTAGAACTTAGTCTGGTTTCAGACCTTAGGGGTTAGTCTGGTTTCAGACTTTAGACGTTAGTTTGGTTTCAGACTTTAGACCTTAGTCTGGTTTCAGACTTTAGACATTAATGTTGTTTCAGACTTTAGACCTTAGTCAGGTTTCAGACTTTAGACCTTAGTCAGGTTTCAGATTTTAGACCTTAGTCTAGTTTCAGACTTTAGACCTTAGTCTGGTTTCAGACTTCAGATGTTAGTCTGGTTTCAGACTTTAGACATTAGTCTGGTTTCAGACTTTAGACATTAACCTGGTTTCGGACTTTAGAACTTAGTCTGGTTTCAGACTTTAGACCTTAGTCTGGTTTCAGACTTTAGACGTTAGTTTGGTTTCAGACTTTAGGGGTTAGTCTGGTTTCAGACTTTAGACCTTAGTCAGGTTTCAGACTTTAGAGCTTAGTCTGTTTTCAGACTTTAGAGATTAATCTGGTTTCAGACTTTAGAGATTAACCTGGTTTCAGACTTTAGAGATTAATCTGGTTTCAGACTTTAGACCTTAGTCTGGCTTCATACTTTAGGGGATAGTCTGGTTTCAGACTTTAGACGTTAGTCTGGTTTCAGACTTTAGATGTTAGTCTGATTTCAGACTTTAGAGGTTAGTCTGGTTTCAGACTTTAGATGTTAGTCTGGTTTCAGACTTTAGGGGTTAGTCTGTTTTCAGACTTTAGAGATTAATCTGGTTTCAGACTTTAGGTGTTAGTCTGGTTTCAGACTTTAGGGGTTAGTCTGTTTTCAGACTTTAGAGATTAATCTGGTTTCAGATTTTAGAGATTAATCTGGTTTCAGACTTTAGACCTTAGTCTGGCTTCAGACTTTAGGGGATAGTCTGGTTTCAGACTTTAGACGTTAGTCTGGTTTCAGACTTTAGATGTTAGTCTGATTTCAGACTTTAGAGGTTAGTCTGGTTTCAGACTTTAGATGTTAGTCTGGTTTCAGACTTTAGGGGTTAGTCTGGTTTCAGACTTTAGACCTTAGTCTGGTTTCAGACTTTAGACCTTAGTCTGGTTTCAGACTTCAGATGTTAGTCAGGTTTCAGACTTTAGTCCTTAGTCTGGTTTCAGACTTTAGACCTTAGTCTGGTTTCAGACTTCAGATGTTAGTATGGTTTCAGACTTTAGACATTAGTCTGGTTTCAGACTTTAGACATTAACCTGGTTTCGGACTTTAGAACTTAGTCTGGTTTCAGACCTTAGGGGTTAGTCTGGTTTCAGACTTTAGAGCGTTAGTTTGGTTTCAGACTTTAGACCTTAGTCTGGTTTCAGACTTTAGACATTAATGTTGTTTCAGACTTTAGACCTTAGTCAGGTTTCAGACTTTAGACCTTAGTCAGGTTTCAGATTTTAGACCTTAGTCTAGTTTCAGACTTTAGACCTTAGTCTGGTTTCAGACTTCAGATGTTAGTCTGGTTTCAGACTTTAGACATTAGTCTGGTTTCAGACTTTAGACATTAACCTGGTTTCGGACTTTAGAACTTAGTCTGGTTTCAGACTTTAGACCTTAGTCTGGTTTCAGACTTTAGACGTTAGTTTGGTTTCAGACTTTAGGGGTTAGTCTGGTTTCAGACTTTAGACCTTAGTCAGGTTTCAGACTTTAGAGCTTAGTCTGTTTTCAGACTTTAGAGATTAATCTGGTTTCAGACTTTAGAGATTAACCTGGTTTCAGACTTTAGAGATTAATCTGGTTTCAGACTTTAGACCTTAGTCTGGCTTCATACTTTAGGGGATAGTCTGGTTTCAGACTTTGAGACGTTAGTCTGGTTTCAGACTTTAGATGTTAGTCTGATTTCAGACTTTAGAGGTTAGTCTGGTTTCAGACTTTAGATGTTAGTCTGGTTTCAGACTTTAGGGGTTAGTCTGTTTTCAGACTTTAGAGATTAATCTGGTTTCAGACTTTAGGTGTTAGTCTGGTTTCAGACTTTAGGGGTTAGTCTGTTTTCAGACTTTAGAGATTAATCTGGTTTCAGATTTTAGAGATTAATCTGGTTTCAGACTTTAGACCTTAACCTGGTTTCGGACTTTAGAACTTAGTCTGGTTTCAGACCTTAGGGGTTAGTCTGGTTTCAGACTTTAGACGTTAGTTTGGTTTCAGACTTTAGACCTTAGTCTGGTTTCAGACTTTAGACATTAATGTTGTTTCAGACTTTAGACCTTAGTCAGGTTTCAGACTTTAGACCTTAGTCAGGTTTCAGATTTTAGACCTTAGTCTAGTTTCAGACTTTAGACCTTAGTCTGGTTTCAGACTTCAGATGTTAGTCTGGTTTCAGACTTTAGACATTAGTCTGGTTTCAGACTTTAGACATTAACCTGGTTTCGGACTTTAGAACTTAGTCTGGTTTCAGACTTTAGACCTTAGTCTGGTTTCAGACTTTAGACGTTAGTTTGGTTTCAGACTTTAGGGGTTAGTCTGGTTTCAGACTTTAGACCTTAGTCAGGTTTCAGACTTTAGAGCTTAGTCTGTTTTCAGACTTTAGAGATTAATCTGGTTTCAGACTTTAGAGATTAACCTGGTTTCAGACTTTAGAGATTAATCTGGTTTCAGACTTTAGACCTTAGTCTGGCTTCATACTTTAGGGGATAGTCTGGTTTCAGACTTTAGACGTTAGTCTGGTTTCAGACTTTAGATGTTAGTCTGATTTCAGACTTTAGAGGTTAGTCTGGTTTCAGACTTTAGATGTTAGTCTGGTTTCAGACTTTAGGGGTTAGTCTGTTTTCAGACTTTAGAGATTAATCTGGTTTCAGACTTTGAGGTGTTAGTCTGGTTTCAGACTTTAGGGGTTAGTCTGTTTTCAGACTTTAGAGATTAATCTGGTTTCAGATTTTAGAGATTAATCTGGTTTCAGACTTTAGACCTTAGTCTGGCTTCAGACTTTAGGGGATAGTCTGGTTTCAGACTTTAGACGTTAGTCTGGTTTCAGACTTTAGATGTTAGTCTGATTTCAGACTTTAGAGGTTAGTCTGGTTTCAGACTTTAGATGTTAGTCTGGTTTCAGACTTTAGGGGTTAGTCTGGTTTCAGACTTTAGACCTTAGTCTGGTTTCAGACTTTAGACCTTAGTCTGGTTTCAGACTTCAGATGTTAGTCAGGTTTCAGACTTTAGTCCTTAGTCTGGTTTCAGACTTTAGACCTTAGTCTGGTTTCAGACTTCAGATGTTAGTATGGTTTCAGACTTTAGACATTAGTCTGGTTTCAGACTTTAGACATTAACCTGGTTTCGGACTTTAGAACTTAGTCTGGTTTCAGACCTTAGGGGTTAGTCTGGTTTCAGACTTTAGACGTTAGTTTGGTTTCAGACTTTAGACCTTAGTCTGGTTTCAGACTTTAGACATTAATGTTGTTTCAGACTTTAGACCTTAGTCAGGTTTCAGACTTTAGACCTTAGTCAGGTTTCAGATTTTAGACCTTAGTCTAGTTTCAGACTTTAGACCTTAGTCTGGTTTCAGACTTCAGATGTTAGTCTGGTTTCAGACTTTAGACATTAGTCTGGTTTCAGACTTTAGACATTAACCTGGTTTCGGACTTTAGAACTTAGTCTGGTTTCAGACTTTAGACCTTAGTCTGGTTTCAGACTTTAGACGTTAGTTTGGTTTCAGACTTTAGGGTTAGTCTGGTTTCAGACTTTAGACCTTAGTCAGGTTTCAGACTTTAGAGCTTAGTCTGTTTTCAGACTTTAGAGATTAATCTGGTTTCAGACTTTAGAGATTAACCTGGTTTCAGACTTTAGAGATTAATCTGGTTTCAGACTTTAGACCTTAGTCTGGCTTCATACTTTAGGGGATAGTCTGGTTTCAGACTTTAGACGTTAGTCTGGTTTCAGACTTTAGATGTTAGTCTGATTTCAGACTTTAGAGGTTAGTCTGGTTTCAGACTTTAGATGTTAGTCTGGTTTCAGACTTTAGGGGTTAGTCTGTTTTCAGACTTTAGAGATTAATCTGGTTTCAGACTTTAGGTGTTAGTCTGGTTTCAGACTTTAGGGGTTAGTCTGTTTTCAGACTTTAGAGATTAATCTGGTTTCAGATTTTAGAGATTAATCTGGTTTCAGACTTTAGACCTTAGTCTGGCTTCAGACTTTAGGGGATAGTCTGGTTTCAGACTTTAGACGTTAGTCTGGTTTCAGACTTTAGATGTTAGTCTGATTTCAGACTTTAGAGGTTAGTCTGGTTTCAGACTTTAGATGTTAGTCTGGTTTCAGACTTTAGGGGTTAGTCTGGTTTCAGACTTTAGACCTTAGTCTGGTTTCAGACTTTAGACCTTAGTCTGGTTTCAGACTTCAGATGTTAGTCAGGTTTCAGACTTTAGTCCTTAGTCTGGTTTCAGACTTTAGACCTTAGTCTGGTTTCAGACTTCAGATGTTAGTCTGGTTTCAGACTATAGGGGTTAGTCTGGTTTCAGATTTTAGACCTTTGTCTGGTTTCAGACTTTAGACATTAGTCTGGTTTCAGACTTTAGACGTTAATCTGGTTTCAGACGTGTGCTTCCCGTGGCGCCTCTTCTTTGTTTTCTTGCTGTTAATGACGTTTCCTGTTTCACA
The DNA here is from genome assembly GCA_024633595.2 of Lepomis macrochirus. Classification (NCBI taxonomy): domain Eukaryota; kingdom Metazoa; phylum Chordata; class Actinopteri; order Centrarchiformes; family Centrarchidae; genus Lepomis; species Lepomis macrochirus. The sequence continues at coordinate 256,968 of JALXJV020000007.1, forward strand.
GGAAGCAGCTTTTCCGGTGTGTTTTTTGTTACATTCAGGTCAGAAGCACTCAGCTTCTGTTCAGAGCCCGAGGCATCCTGCTGAGGAATCAGCGTTAGCAACATGTCTGTGTGAATCTGCCTCACAGTAAATATAAAAATATATTCCTGGTAAATGGGTCCTCCCCTCGTCTCACCTCCAGAGGGGAAAACTCCTTTTAATCAGTTAATGAGAGGGGGAACACTTCATCATATGGTCTCAGCCAGAAGCTAACGAGCTGAGCAGCTTTCTGTTTCTTTTGCAGCGGTTACATCCAGAGCTGTTTGTATCTCTGCTGACAGTCTGTATTTTTATCCTTCTCCTCCTCTTCCTCACCCAGCTCCCCTGAGACACAGCGGAACCGTCTTCCACCTGCCAGGAAGAAGACTCACCTGCCCTCTGAGCGCCGCCGAGAAGAAGGACGGTCTTATAATGAAGTGGCAGTGTGGATGACAGAGAGTAGTTCAGGGGGGCTGGGACACTGTGGGAGTCTCATGGATGGTTCACGAGGGTTTGTAGCACACTTCTCTGACCTGTCTCCTGTATTCCACCGTTCTGTCCCGCTGTCCTCCTGCTTAAATATTTTCCTGTATTTCTAAACTTAAAATAACCTGCCGGGCATATTTCAAATGTTCGTTACGTTCCTGTTTGGGTAAAGCAGGTGGCAGCGTGCTGAACATCAGCTGAAACAGTGACGGGAAGTCTACGCCCCTGCCAGAAGCAGAAGCAGCAGCAGTAAAGCGAGGGGCTCAGCGTGGACGATGCAGATTATTTAAACACAAAGTCCCTCTTCTGAAGGTTGCTGAACCTTTTCCAGAGGACGGGGGGGTGGGGTTGGGGGGGGGTTGTTAATGGTCTGTAAAGAGAACATGCCTGACTTGTTTCTCCAGCTGATGCTGCTTGTCATTGGCCAACCTCAGTCACATGACCTTTACTGTGGCGGTCAGAGGTGAACTGGTGCTGGACTGTGTGCTGGAGCTGGTCTGATCTGGTCTGTGTGTTCACAGGAAGGGGAGCAGGTGCAGACTTTCTGTCCCCCGGCTGTCGACCCACATACTGAAGCACATCCTGCAGTGCATTCTGGGTAAAGTGGACTACATGCACAGTGCTGCTGCACTGTTTTTACGTGCTGAGCAGGTCGACTTTCCATTTACCCCCCCCCTCCCCCGTATGTGTGTATGTGTTACTGTAACACACACAGTAACACACAGTAAAACGCAGACACACACACACACACACACACACACACACACAGTAACAAACACACACTGTAACACAATGTAAAACATACACACACTGTAACACACACAGTAACACACTGTAACACACACAGTAACACACTGTAACACACACAGTAACACACAGTAACACACTGTAACACACACAGTAACACACAGTAACACACTGTAACACACACAGTAACACACACAGTAACACACTGTAACACACACAGTAACACACTGTAACACACACAGACACACACACAGTAACACACTGTAACACACACAGTAACACACTCTAACACACTGTAACACACACATACACACACACAGTAACACACTGTAACACACACAGTAACACACTCTAACACACTGTAACACACACAGTAACACACTGTAACACACACAGTAACACACTGTAACACACACAGTAACACACTGTAACACACACAGACACACACACAGTAACACACTGTAACACACACAGACACACACACAGTAACACACTGTAACACACACAGACACACACACAGTAACACACTGTAACACACACAGTAACACACTGTAACACACACAGTAACACACTGTAACACACACAGACACACACAGTAACACACTGTAACACACACAGACACACACACAGTAACACACTGTAACACACACAGACACACACACAGTAATACACTGTAACACACACAGTAACACACTCTAACACACTGTAACACACACAGTAACACACTGTAACACACACAGACACACACACAGTAACACACTGTAACACACACAGACACACACACAGTAATACACTGTAACACACACAGACACACACACAGTAACACACTGTAACACACACAGACACACACAGTAATACACTGTAACACACACAGTAACACACTCTAACACACTCTAACACACACAGTAACACACTGTAACACACACATACACACACACTGTAACACACTGTAACACACACAGTAACACACTGTAACACACACAGTAACACACTCTAACACACTGTAACACACACAGTAACACACTGTAACACACACAGTAACACACTCTAACACACTGTAACACACACAGTAACACACTGTAACACACACAGACACACACACAGTAACACACTGTAACACACACAGTAACACACTCTAACACACTGTAACGCACACAGTAACACACTGTAACACACACAGTAACACACTGTAACACACACAGTAACACACTGTAACACACTGTAACACACACAGTAACACACTGTAACACACACAGACACACACACAGTAACACACTGTAACACACACAGACACACACACAGTAATACACTGTAACACACACAGTAACACACTCTAACACACTGTAACACACACAGTAACACACTGTAACACACACAGACACACACACATGCACACACACTGTAACACACACACACTGTAACACAGACAGTAACACACTGTAACACACACACACTGTAACACAGACAGTAACACACTCTAACACACTGTAACACACACAGACACACACACAGTAACACACTGTAACACACACAGACACACACACAGTAACACACTGTAACACACACAGACACACACACAGTAACACACTGTAACACAGACAGTAACACACTGTAACACACTGTAACACACACAATCACAGTAACACACACACACACACACACAGTCAGACAGCATCGTGCTGGTTCTCCAGTGTTCAGTCTGATCGTCTTTCATCTGCAGGGACCTCAAACACACACTGTGGTGGTTTTGTGGTTCAGGTTCAGAAGATGGTGGGGATGTGGATCAGAGTCTTCCTCTGTAGCAGGAAGCTGCTCGCTCTGGACGAACCAGTCATGTGTTGTCAGAGGCCTTTTTCCCAGAAGCCCTGGGTGAGTCCATCATGAGAACATCATACAGCTAAAGGAAGAACGTCAGCTGACGATGAGGAACCAGCCTGAGCTGCAGGTCTTCAGCTGCTGTCAGAGAAACCAGATGTCTGGCATGTTCACGGGCAGAGGCGGGAAACTGGGACAGGAAGCTGTGAAAGTTTCTGCAGACGGCGCTTCTGTATTTCCGTTTTATTGCTTTGTGAACGTGAACTTTCTCACAGCGTTTCTTCTATTAGTCAACGTTTCCTGGTGCCAGAACATTTCAACAAATGTTAACAAGTTAACAAACCGGCCACCTTACACCTGTGGTTCAGATGTGGACAGCAGCAAGGGACGCTCAAGGAGGCCGGGACGATCAGGACCAGGACCGCAGTGGACAAACCGACCCGATGGGACCTCACCGTCCCGGTACAAACACAGGCTCTAAACGCTCTGAGGTTTCTGTTCGTTATAAAGGGAAAGAGACATGCAGGTCCTGGTTTGTTCTGTGAGTGCACTGAAGAACCTGCTCGCGTCCTCGTCAGCTGCGTGGGCTGCGTCTCGTGGGGTAGCTTTGAACAGAATGAATGAATGAACAGATTCATATCGTTGCCACTATTTTGTTTCCGGTTCACACAGGAACCACCGAACCTCCTGGAAACGGTCTGAAAGTCTGAATCCTCCAAAAACTGCTTTCACGCCCCTCCCCTGTCAAACAATCTGGAACATGGTTCAGTTTCAACTGGGACAAGGAAGACCTAGTCCCAGAACATGAACATGGGATCTGGGTCAGTTCGGCCTGCAGTCTGAACGCAGCCTCCAGCTGGTAAGTCAGCCATAAGCTCAGCTGCTGCTGTGATTGGTCAGTGACCTGTGATGCAGCTCCCTGATAAAAGTCAAAGCACAGAGTCGTTCTCTCTCTCCCTCCCCTCCTCATCTGGACGTGACAGCTGGATCCGCCGCCCCGGCGCCACAGGGGCCTCCCAGCTCGCTTTTTTCTGGCTTTATTGCTGAAACACGTGTTTCCTCCTACAGAAACATGTTGACCAAGAAATGGAAACCAGAGACTGCTGTGCCCACATCGTTACAGAGACCTGGTACATCAACATCCTAGATCCAGAACTCAGCGGTCTGTCAGCTCGAGACGCCAAGACAAGGAGGCGGACCTTTCATCAGCCGTGTCCATCAGTGGCACTCGGTGCTCAGACTCAGTCAGAAGATGAAACCAGATTGTCATGTTGTTGCTGCTGTTTACGTTCTCCCTGACCCAGATTCAAGAACCGCCCTGCAGGAAGTTCTGGGTGGACGCGTGTCTGAATTTAAAGAACTGGATCTATTGTTTTATTTTAAATGTTGCACATTTTACGCACCTTTGATTCTCTGTTCAGTTCTGTGTGTGAAGCAAACTTTCTCTTCCTTACAGAGCCTTGTGTTGTCTGATGATGCAGCTTGTACGATGCTTAGCCTGCAGCTAACTGGTCTGTGTCACGGCACAGCAGAGGACTGCAGTGGAACCAGGACTCTGAATCCACAACGGACCGCCAGCTAACATCTAACATGCAGCAGGACACAAAGAAACGCTTGTGTTGAAACGTGCTGCTTTCTTTAATATTACACAAGAATGAAAATGTTGCCAACTTCTTCCACGTAGAACTCCAAATCCTTTAACCCTCTAGCTATTATTGGTAGTTTTTGGACAGTAATTCATTTAATTATTAGTCAGACGTCCAAATGAAGAGTTCATTATATTTATTGAGAGTGAATTAGATAACAGGCTGACAGTTTCTCTTATTCAGGAGTGGTGTTCCCAGGTGACCATAGCCTAAAGTTAAATTACAATAATTATTTAATATAAATTGGGGTTCCAGGTAGACCCTGATGCCCAACAGAGGGCAGAACTGGGCTTAGTGGCCACATAAAGCTGTGTATCGTCAGCATAACAGTGAAAATGGAGGCCACGGTGCTGGAGCTAAATAATAAACAGAAGCGGCCCCAGCTGCCGGGAGGCGAGTGCAGGCCTCACAGCAAGAAGGTCGCGGGTTCAAACCCCGGTCGTCCCGGCCTCTCTTTGTGCAGTTACGCATGTTGTCCCCATGTCTGTGTGGGTTCCCTCTGGGTGTTCTCCAGGCAGAACCACAGACCAGTGGCACTGTTTCAAACTGGAGTCGGCCCCTCGGCGCCGCACGGCGGCCCACTGCTCCCTTCAGGGATGGGCTCAATGCAGAGAATGAATTCTGCTACATGTGCGTGACAATGAAGAAGAATGAGGAGGACTGCAGTCTTAATCTTTATGAAGTCCCTCTGCTGCTCTCTGGTGGACAGAATCTGAACTTCAGCTGCTGTAAAAACAAAAGCGTTTGGCCTTCTTGGACTGTGCCTCTTACATCAACGAGGATTCTGTCCTGTTGGTGTGTTTTCAGCACCACCAAGTGTCCAGAACCGAGACCAGGAGCCTGCACACCTGAAAGAGTCACTTACAGCCCGAGGACATCCAAACTGGACTATTTAACAACAGATCCTGGTCCACTCCAAAGACCGCACACCCAAACACAAGAAAAGCAATCTAGTGTCTGCGGTCCAGTGAGGTGAGGAAAGAGACCTGTATGCTGGAGAGACTAAACAACCACTACACAAACACAGGGCTCAGCACAGAAGGGCCAACTCCTCAGGTCCAGACCCAGCAGGTCCCTGTCTCACATTAGTCATTTACTCATGAAGACATTTGTTCAGGAACAACACAGAGCCCAAGCTTTCACCTGGAAACAAAGTGACTTTAATAACTTTAATTGTTCGTGTATTTAATTATTTTCAAGTTTTTGATGAATCTGCTTGTCCAGGGTTTAAAACTAAAATAAACTCTGTGACTCTATGATTCATGCTTACTCTGCAGAGATCAGAGGAAACGGCGTCTAGCAGGCCGACCTGAGGAGGAAACCTGCTGATGGCACATGAGGTGAGGGCGTCAAGCTGAGTAACTGATGATCTAATGTCGCCCTGCAGACGAAAAGAGGCCGACCGGACCAAACTCTCAGCTCTCTGCACGGTAAGGAACCCACACAGAACACGTTCTGTGAGGCAGAACAACACCTGAGTCACATCAGACTGTATATCAGACACGGCATTTTTAGCTCAGTCAGATCCTGACTCTCTGATTCTCTGAGAATTTAAGTCTTGACGTTAAGAAAAAACATTCTGAAGATAAAAACAAAGCAGTAAAGGTGGAGGTTGGCCACACTGGCCTCAGTGGCTGTGGTCTAGTAGCTGGTGAAAACCTCCTCACTATCTACCAACGCGCTGTTCTCACGAAACTCATTGAACTCCAGGCAGTGAGGATGCAGACCTCGTCTTGGGAGTAGACGCTGGCGTGGTTGAACCACTCCTCGTCTGTTGCCAGGTTGGAGATCTGGGTGGAGAGAGAGTACAGCTTCCTGTAGACCTCAGCGAACCCTTCGCTCTGCTCCTTCAGAGGGTCGTTTTGGATCTGTAGTTTACAGACTCTTTGTGGTTGTAGTGCATCAGTTTCTGGTTCATTGGATCTCGTGGTCATTTGTCATGTTGTTGTTGTTTCTCTCTCGGATGCTTAAAAGACTCGATGTGTGTGACTTCATGGCTGAGCATCAGGAAACAGGGCTGACAGGAAACAAAGCAAGACACGAACAGCAGAGACAGACGACTTCAAAATAAAACAGGAAACACAGAACGAATGCATAACCGACCAAACAAAACATAAAACATGGATAAAGAAGGAGGATGGAGGACACTGAAACATACGAGGACGGACATGAACAGGAAAACACTGAAACTCTGTCCAGGATCATCCCAGCCTTCAACTGAGACCTTTTCTTTCCAACAACAAACGTTTTTGAACGTGACATTTTCCAACAGTGGTAATGTTCAGCAGGTTTATATCAAGACTCTCCGTCACACGCTGTTTGTCTGCTGCTGGCTTCCTGCTGGCTGTTTTATTTCTTGTAGCTTGTTGAAAAAGTCTGCTGACGCGCCGCGCTGCCATGACCTCTGTTTGAGGAGTGAATGTTGCACAAGGTTTATAAAATGAGCTGACCTACATTTTCCTCCACTGTGGTGAAATTAATAGTTATTTAACGTTTTTAAATAAGGAACAAAGTTTGTCTTTTTTTCAGGATATTTTCATATTAGCAGCGTGGCTCTGTGGAAGGTTGTATATGTTTTCTGTCTTTGAGTTCCACATGAGTAAAACCAGAATAAAATACTAAATCCAGACTTCATTTTAAAATGTGTGTTAATGAAAGTGTGGGCGGCGCGGTGGTGCAGTGGAAAGTAGCAGAATGTGAAAGCATCGGCATAGAAATGACATATAACCACAAAACAGTTTAATAACAGATGTCACGAAGGATGATAACAGAAACATTTGAGTCAAATTAATTCCCAGGATGGAAAAAGCAGCTGCTGCAGGACTCGTGTGAATATGGACACAGACTCACTGTGATTCGGATGTATAGAGACGAGCAAACAGTCATTACTGGAACCTGCTGGCGTCTCTGTCCTGAACCTTCGAGGCCAGTTCAGAGGTTTTGGCCTGAGGTGGTTTCTGTTCAAACAGATGAAGGACAGGAAATCAGAAGGAGACACTGCGGTCATGTTGACAGGCCTCTGCACGTATGGACGGCACATTCACACTGCTGTTCTGTTCCCAGTAACAGAGATAACCTCTGTGAAACAGACACATCACACACATCAATATAATGTTACGGACTGCTGAAGGACTGTGTGTGTGTGGAACGCTATCATCGCCCTGTCAACATAAAGGAACCCTGTGCACTTTCTGACCACCAGTCAGACAAGCAAGACTCCTGATGAAAGTACCTGCCAGTGGTTTCATATTATTCCACTGTGGTGACTTCAAACCACAACAAACTCAGAGAAGGACAAGACTGAATCCATAGATGTTAAAAATGTGGAAAAAATGTCTCTCATTGGTAGAGAGACAGACAGGTACCTTCAGTACAATGTGACTTTGTGCCCCCGTTCCTGTCTGAAGGTCGTTCAGGATGCTGAGTGAAAGTGAAGAAATCTTTGCTTTCCAGAAACGTGAGATGTTAATGGATAAAACACACACACACATCTCATATTGCATAGTGAAGGACGGTGGATTTTGTTGACATGGTTAAAGCTTCTTTATTAGTCTGCCGTCGCTGAATGGAAGCTAAACAAGAAAAAACATACTTTTTCTTGTGCTGTGTTTACCTCCAACATACCTCAAAAATCAGGAACATCCTGTCTAAAAATGATGCAGAAAAACTAGTCCATGCATTTGTTACTTCTAGACTGGATTACTGCAATTCCTTATTATCAGATGTAAAAAGTCCATTAAGACTCTTCAGCTGATCCAGAATGCTGCAGCACGTGTTCTGACAGGAACCAGTAAAAGAGATCATATCTCTCCTGTCTTAGCTTCTCTGCATTGGCTTCCTGTAAAATCCAGAATAGAATTTAAAATCCTTCTTCTCACATCCAAAGCTCTTAATGGTCAGGCACCATCTTATCTTAAAGAGCTCATAGTACCTTACTACCCCACCAGAGCACTGCGCTCCCAGAATGCTGGATTACTTGTGGTTCCTAGAGTCTCCAAAAGTAGAATGGGAGCCAGAGCGTTCAGCTATCAGGCTCCTCTCCTGTGGAACCAGGTTCCAGTTTGGGTTCGGGAGGCAGACACCGTCTCTACATTTAAGAGTAGGCTTAAGACTTTCCTTTTTGATAAAGCTTATAGTTAGGGCTGGCTCAGGTGAGTCCTGAACCAGGTGAGTCCTGAACCATCTCTTAGTTATGCTGGGTGTTGGAAGACGGTTGACAAGATGGCGCCTGTGCTCGGCCATGCATCGGTCACTGCTCTGCTCTCTCGTACATTTGTGGTCCTCCTTGTGATTTCCCTTGTGTCAATCCTATCAACTACCAGAAATGTCTCTGCAGTCATACGGTATGACCGGGCTGCGTTGCTTTGCATAAAGGTACACATGCAGGACTTTTGTATTACCCAGGACAGATTTTCCCTCCTAAACTGGAGTGCGATGCGTCATTGCTGGAATACTTGTTGCTTACCCGGCGCCGCGGTAGGAGAAGGAAGCGGGGATCTAGGGCCGGGGTGCAGGTCTGGAGGAGAAAGTGGCGATCCCGTGGTCTTCCATCTGGTCCAATTGGATCTAGAGCTCCCTGAGGCCAGTTCCGGTCTGCGAGCCTGATCGGGACGCGGTCTGTGTGTCATCGCCCGTGTGGAGCACCTCCGACCGGATCTTTCCCACCCGGCCTGTCTGCCGCCGTGCGCCCCGCCAGCGTGTTCTGTCGGACAGATCACGGCATCCAGCCTGTCCCAGACCAGCCCTTGTGTGCCCTCATGTGCTCTACCAGGATTGCACTTCTCACTGTGCGCTCCATTGCAAACAAGGCTTATACCCTGAACGACCATTTAGCTAAGGAGAACTTGGATTTTCTTTTCATTATGGAGATGTGGCAGCGTGAGAACGAACACCTCCATCTTGCCCCCCGGACTGCTCTGTGTTTGGAACTCCCCGGCTTTCGCGCCGTGGAGGCGGCCCTGCGTTGGCGGCCTTGCGTTGGCGGCCTTACGTTGGCGGCCTTGCGTTGGCGGCCTTACGTTGGCGGCCTTACGTTGGCGGCCTTGCGTTGGTGTTTTCCGGGATTCTTCCTGCTGCAGTTTGATGGACAGCGCTCCGTCCGACTCCTCTGAGCTGCAGATGTGGAAGGTTGGGAAACTACAGCCCTTTTACTGTGTTTTAGTTTACCGAGCTCCTGGTCCTGCACGTACATTTCTTGATGATTTCTCTGAGTTTTTAACATCTATCATCAAACTAGATTGCGTTTTAATCCTTGGAGACTTCAATTTGCATATTGATGACCTCTCTTGTTCGACTGCAGTTGAACAGTTGTCAATTATGAATTCTTTCAATTTTGTACAGCATGTTTCTGGCCCCACGCATAATCAAGGCCACACGTTGGACTTGGTTTTTTCTTGTGGCCTTAACATTGATAATCTGAGTGTTGAAGATCCTCAAATTAGTGACCATTATTGTGTTTCTTTTAATTTGTCACTTACCTCCATGGCTGCCGTCAGTAATGTGGCAACACAAAAACGTATCAGTGAGACAACACTTACGGATTTCTCTACCTCTTTTGAACCCAGCTCCTTTATTGAATGTGATGATGTTGATTCATTTGTTCAAAGTTTCAACGACCACTGTCTGTCGATTTTGGATTTGGTAACACCTGTTAAAAAGATCTCAGGGTCACAGAAGAAGGCCTTTCCTTGGATAAATGACAATATTTGTAGTTGTAGGAGAAAATGTCGGAAGACTGAGCGCCAGTGGAAAGCCACTAAATTAGAGGTCCACAGACTCCATTTAAAGACACGATGCTAGATCTAAATGAGTTAATAAAACAGTCTCGCTCAGCTTATTTTTCTAATCCTGTGTCAGGAAATAAGAAAAATCCAAAAATCTTGTTTGACACCATCGAAAAACTTACTGCACCGAGCCTGTGTGGTGAAAATAATTAATCTGTCCCTTAAATCTGGCTCAGTTCCCACCTACTTCAAACACGCTGTGGTGACTCCGATCCTTAAAAAGTCCAATCTTGACCCTTCAGAACCTAAAACTACAGGCCCATATCTAAACTTCCATTTACCTCCAAAATTTTGGAAAAAGTAGTGGCATGCCAGCTGACCTCCTTTATGGAGCAGCACAACTAAATACTTTTCAATCTGGCTTTCGAAAAGCACACTGAAACTGCCCTTATCAAAGTCTCTAGCGATGTGATGATGGCAGCAGACTCTGGCCACTACACTGTACTTGTTGATTTAACTTCGGCTTTTGACACTGTGGATCATGGGATATTGATCAGTCGGCTTCATAATGAGAAGGGCCTATCAGGATCTGTCCTTCAGTGGTTCTCTTCCTATATTCATGACAGAACCTTTAATGTCACTGTAAATAATGTACAGTCTGAGGTGAACTTTTTGGCCTGCGGAGTGGCACAAGGTTCAGTTTTGGGGCCTGTTTTGTTTTTACTGTACATTTTGCCACTTGGTCAAATTATCGGCTGTTTCAAGGATGTATCATACCACCTTTACGCTCACAATGTTCAGTTGTATTGTTCTTTTAATGATGCTGAGTTTCTTCGTCTGCCTCTGTTTCTAGAGTGTGTGTCCGCCATCAAAGACCGGCTAGCCACAAACTACTTGCAGATGAATTCAAACAAGACTGAAACGCTGATTTTTGCCTCAAACCATAAGACCCCGTTGATCAAACGCACCTTGGCTCTCTGGGCCCTTCTGTCAAATCCAGCCTCAGAAACCTGGGGGTTGTGTTTGCGTCCCTGAGACACACTCGTCGAAATTGCTCTTGTCATCTTAGGACATCTCAAAGTCAAAATATTGTCAGAAAGATCTGAAATGATAATTCATGCTTTCATAAGTGGTGGCTGGTGATAATTTTGGGCTAAATGTGTGGTGATAAAAAAAACATGTTGACTACTTGAACATAAATTCTGCTCTCATTTCTTTCTGGCTAGCAAATTTCTCAATGACTCTCTGATTAAAGTCAGTCATCTCAGTAACAAGACTCTTTTCCATGGACAGCAGTGCCAGTGCATTCAGCCTGTCCTGTCATGGTGTTTCTGAGAAAAGTTTTTATTCTTTTCAAGGTTGAGAAGCACCTCTCAGCTTCAGCTGTGGTCATGGGTGATTATTGGGTGGAGATTATTCTCCATAAACAGCTGGACATCACAACATCTAACATCCCATCCAGCTAGCCACCTCCATTTCTCATAACAAGCGCGGGTGGAGCTTCGGGTGGAGCTTCATCCTCTGTCACTGGCCTGCTGCTGGATTTGTAAATCGGGTTGGTCAGGTCTGAGATCCTTTATTCTTTTTTTTCTTCCAGCGAACGCCTTGTGAAAGGGTTTTTTGTAAGTTAATGACAGAATTTGGTTTAAATGCTGCCATTTATCTATACGAAAGTGACCACCGATCAGCCTAGCAAGGCACCGTCACTTCGACTCTGGACGGTGTTGCCCGCGCACTCGCAGTACAGTAGTGGCCAACAGCGTAAAGTTGAATGACAGGTGACGAGAATCAATCAATCAGATTGGATAAAATAACTTGTATCCACTTCTGATTCGCCAGGGACGCAGCGACCTGCGTCCAGAGGAGAATCTTTAAGAAACCAATTAGAGACCAGCTTTAAGTGACATGCTGCCTGAAAATTTAACGACTCAGACAGACATCCATTTGTCCGGCGTCCCTCGCCCATGAAACCGTATGAAAACACACTGAAAAACATAGAAAATAGTTAACCGATTAAAGAAAGTTTTTATTAAAATCCGAGGCTCTTTACTACCAGTCGGCACATCATATGAGTAAACTATTTCATTTTTAATTCATTTTAATATACATGTGCCCTTCCCCTCGTTTAGATTTCTGCCCTAACCCTCGTTTTTGCGCGTTCTCGGGTAGGGGTAGGGTGTCCCAATACCTTAGGGAGCAAGAGGGAGTGCTAATCTTCCCTTAAAATCAACCCTCAAAACATAGTGAGGTCCGATGCAGGCTCAAAACGAAGTGGGAGATGAAATTACCCCAAAATTGTAAGTATATTTTCGCAAATAAGCATTTTAAAATGTCGAAATATGTTGGAATATGTTAGTTTGATGCACATCCAATGGACTGTTCAGTTTTGAACACTAATGTTACAAAATATTTCACGAACATATTTCATTTCATCTGCCGATGTTAATGATATCTGCCGATTGCTTCGAGAGAGTCTGCCCATCAAATATACATTTGATCTGGGTTACGTTAGTTAACTTTATTGTCGATATCGGGTTCCAATGATTAACTTCTAAAAGACGTTAACGTGAGGTAAAACTATTAAAAACGAGCCGCATTCTCCCTAAACCCAAACTTCAGAATCAGCACTGAACACAAACGGTGATTGTTGTAAAGTGCAGTGTCTGTTGTTTCGAAATTACGAAAACTTGCCCTGTTCCCATGGCAGCTGCTCGGAAACAGACTGCAACTAGACAAGCAAACTTTACTTTGGGTTTGGTATGCGCGTCCAAACGATCAAATACACACAAAAATACGTCGGCGAATGCGTCTTCTGTTTTCCACATGTCTTCTCTGTTGATTGATCAGACGTAGATAAACCAACACAGCCCACACAACAGGCAACACAACCACTGGACCCGGCATTTTCCTTGAATGAAAATAGTAGTAGGCTCCTACCGGTAGATACCGCCGACGCTGCGGCGTGGCGTGGGTGGGCACGTTCGCTACGCTAAATTTGCATATAGTGGTGTCCCATTTCATAGGGAAAGATCTTCACCCCACTTCCCTCGTCGAGGGGACTTTACTGTCGAGGGCACTCAAAACCAAGTGGAAGTTTTAAGGGGGGAGAAATGGGACAGGGCCTACCTGTCTGAATAAGTCTGCTTTGAACAAATTGCAAATTGTTCAAAATTTTGCTGCTAGACTTTTAACCTGTACCCCTCGAAGGTCTCATATTACACCAGTCTTCTCGGACCTCCATTGGCTCCTTGTAAACTTCAGGATTGATTTTAAGATTTTAGTGCTGACTTTCAGAGCCTTAAACAGTCAGGCCCCACATTACATCCTGGACCTTTTGAAGCACTCTTCGGTCCTCTGGCCAGAACTTACTTGCAGTCCCTAAGACCTGTTATAAGACCTGAGGGGACATGCCATTTCAGTCTGTTGCTCCCAGAGTGTGGAACGCTCTGGCCCGGTCCTTGCGTCTGATAGACACTGTTGTCTCTTTTAAAAAGAATCTGAAAACACATTAAGAAGGCTTTTGGTTGATGGGTTTTTCACTTGGGTCACACTAATTTTAGATATTTTATACATTTTATACTGTTTGTTTTTACTTACTGTTTACTTACATAAAGAGTTTACTTTACTTACTTACTTACTGCTATAGGCCTAGACTGTCGGGGGATTTCGCATGATGCACTGAGCTCCTCTCTGGATCTGTGGCTGCGGCCTGACTGCTGCCCCCATGTTCCAGCTCAACATCCTTTGTTGAGATTGTTATTATTATAGAAACACAGTAGAGTTTAGTATAAAAACACAGTAGGGTTTGGTATAAAAACACAGTAGAGTTTGATATAAAAACACAGTAGAGTTTGATATAAAAACACAGTAGAGTTTGGTATAAAAACACAGTAGGGTTTGGTATAAAAACACAGTAGAGATTGGTATAAAAACACAGTAGGGTTTGGTATAAAAACACAGTAGAGTTTGATATAAAAACACAGTAGAGTTTGGTATAAAAACACAGTAGAGTTTAGTATAAAAACGCAGCAGAGTTTGATATAAAAACACAGTAGAGTTTGATATAAAAACACAGCAGGGTTTGGTATAAAAACACAGTAGAGTTTGGTATAAAAACACAGTAGAGTTTGATATAAAAACACAGTAGAGTTTGATATAAAAACACAGCAGGGTTTGGTATAAAAACACAGTAGAGTTTGGTATAAAAACACAGCAGGGTTTGGTATAAAAACACAGTAGGGTTTGGTATAAAAACACAGTAGAGTTTGGTATAAAAACACAGCAGGGTTTGGTATAAAAACACAGTAGAGTTTGGTATAAAAACACAGTAGAGTTTGATATAAAAACACAGTAGGGTTTGGTATAAAAACACAGTAGAGTTTGGTATAAAAACACAGTAGGGTTTGGTATAAAAACACAGTAGAGTTTGGTATAAAAACACAGTAGAGTTTGGTATAAAAACACAGTAGAGTTTGATATAAAAACACAGTAGGGTTTGGTATAAAAACACAGTAGAGTTTGGTATAAAAACACAGTAGAGTTTGATATAAAAACACAGTAGAGTTTGATATAAAAACACAGCAGAGTTTGATATAAAAACACAGTAGAGTTTGATATAAAAACACAGTAGAGTTTGGTATAAAAACACAGCAGGGTTTGGTATAAAAACACAGTAGGGTTTGGTATAAAAACACAGCAGAGTTTGGTATAAAAACACAGCAGAGTTTGATATAAAAACACAGTAGAGTTTGGTATAAAAACACAGTAGGGTTTGGTATAAAAACACAGTAGGGTTTGGTATAAAAACACAGCAGAGTTTGGTATAAAAACACAGCAGAGTTTGATATAAAAACACAGTAGAGTTTGGTATAAAAACACAGTAGAGTTTGGTATAAAAACACAGTAGAGTTTGGTATAAAAACACAGTAGAGTTTGGTATAAAAACACAGTAGAGTTTGGTATAAAAACACAGTAGAGTTTGGTATAAAAACACAGCAGAGTTTGATATAAAAACACAGTAGAGTTTGGTATAAAAACACAGTAGGGTTTGGTATAAAAACACAGTAGAGTTTGGTATAAAAACACAGTAGGGTTTGGTATAAAAACACAGTAGAGTTTGATATAGGAATGTTGGAGGTCTTTGACAGAGACAAGTGCAGAAACATTTTTTGGCTTCATGTCCACAGTGTGTTTGTGTGCTGAGACCTCCCTCCTGTACGTCACATCAGCCTCTGTGTTAAGCTCTATAAGAGGCAGACAGGCAGCAGACAGACCGGAGGACTGACCTGAACACCACCTGGAGCACCACCTGGAAGCTGTTTCTCTCTGTGATTCATACGTACTTTTTTTACTTTACAGGTCTTTTTTTTGCTGCTCAACACCGGCTGCTAAAATTTTTATTATTAGTCCTGTAAGTATTATCAATATTATCCATCCATCCATCATCAGCCTCTTATACTGCGTACAGGGTTGTGAAGGGCTGGAGCCAATCCCAGCTGACATCGGATGAAAGGCTAATCAATATTTTTACTGTCATTATTATTAACTTTTATCACTACTTATATATGACATCTCTGTGTGTTTGTGCTGCTATGAGCTGTTTTGCACTTTAGCAACGACAGAAGTGATGAGCTCAAACGTTAAGATAAATCAAGGCAGAACCAGATCACTTTTTGATTCGAGACATTCTTTTCTGTCAAAAACTGGTGCCTACACTACCCACAATGCAACATGACCACCAGCAGTTCAGTCAGAGATTGGGGTGTCCTATGCTAGGAGCAGTTCATGTAGCCTGCCTCTAGCCTTTAGCAGTGAAGAGTGGCTGGTAGGCCACGCCCCCATAGTTTTAGTCCAGTAAAATATGATTCTGCTGATTTTTATTATCTGGACACTCAAATAATTATCAGAAAATATCTTCACCAATCTTATTAAACTGATTAAGTGTCTTTGTCAAAGTCTGAAAAAGTGTTTAGTCAACTCTGAAGAAATGAACAAACATGTGATAATGCAGCATGGTACACTGTGACATCACGAAGTACAACATGAAACGCGCTGCGGTGATTGGCCGGTGAGGTTGTTGCTGGTTGTTGTTCCAGGTTGACGATCGCAGTCGCCATCATGCTCGTCCCTCATTGCCTGCGTCTGACCCTGAAGGACGTCTGGAGTCTGTCCTGTTTGCGTCATTTCCTGCTGGAGTTCCTAGGCACCGCCCTCTTCTTGTCTGCCAGCCTATCAGCTGTCCTGATAACGCTGCCAGCTGCTGGGAGACCGGGTCTGGATCCGAGGTGCGCCAGCAAACGAATCCACCCAAACAACCTGAGCAACCTGTCTCTGGACTCGTCTGGACTCGTGGCGGACTCACCTGCGTGTCCTCTGCAGGTGGCGCTGGTGTTCGGTCTGTCTGTTGCTATGGCAGCGGTCTGTGTGGTCGGGGAAGCTCACTTGAACCCAGCAGTAACCATAGCAATGGCGCTGAGCCTGAGGCTTCATGTGTGCAGGGCAGCTCTGTATGTGATTGGCCAGCTGTTAGGGGGCGTGGCCTCAGCTGCAGTGCTGCAGGGACTGACCGGAAACGTGACACCTGCTCTAAACCAGGTGAGCTTCATACAGAACCTGACGTACAGGTGAGTCCATGTCTGTCTCTGAGCTGATCCGTTTTCTGTTCAGGTCTCCCCCGGAGTCCAGCTTCACCAGGCGCTCGCCGTGGAAACGCTGGTTACCCTCCAGCTGGTCCTGGTTGTCTTGGCAACAGTTGACATTCCCCTGCCAGCTGTGGCTCCTCCTCTATTGGTCGGCCTGGCTGTCAGTCTGGGTCACCTGGTGGCCGTAAGTCCCGCTCACCACCTGCAGATAATTCAGGATTCTGAGTGTGAAAACAGAAGGGAGAAAGCAGGATGTGAGAGTCAGTCTCACCTGTTCAGACAAAGAAGGTTTCACGCTCACATCAAGTCCAAGGCTGCACGGCAGAAACCTGTTAACTAGTGCTTGAAGTGGGCCGGTACGTTCTTACTCTTTGGCGTACCGGTCCTCTCCTCTGCCCCCTCCAGATCAGGTTCTCTGGGCTCTGTGTTACGCTCACCTGTTCCCGTTCTCACCTGCCTGCTGATCTCTGTGGGCGGAGTCAGAGCAGAAGAGAGGCTCGTTTCCTTTTGTGCAGCCGCAACACAAAGTTGCTCGTTAATGTCACTTTTCATGAAGCGACCAATCACAGCCTGGATGGGGCGGGACA
The DNA here is from genome assembly GCA_024633595.2 of Lepomis macrochirus. Taxonomy (NCBI): domain Eukaryota; kingdom Metazoa; phylum Chordata; class Actinopteri; order Centrarchiformes; family Centrarchidae; genus Lepomis; species Lepomis macrochirus. The sequence goes on from JALXJV020000007.1 coordinate 274,631, forward strand.
TTATAAAAGCAAATGTTTGACATGTCGAACTGGTTGATTTGCGTGAATAGTGTTATTGACAGTTAGCATTAAGACGTTAGAGCCTGGCCTCCGTGTAGAGCACTTTCCTCACACGAGGATTTAACCCAGCTGTCTGCCCCTACACGCCTAAAGGAAATCAGGAATAACTCCTTAACCATTTGGCCTAGATGCGTAATTCTGGTCTCCTTGGTCAGAAGCTGAGGAATAAGAACGTATAACCTATTTATTTTTCTATTAAAGAGTAAATGGAGATACGTTAAAGAAAAATATGATATTTTCATCATCCACTGGTATAAAATCTATATTTTCAGTCTCTCTGTATAAAACCATCATCCAACTCATAATGCACCTGAATATCTTACAAAACACCTGTAACTGTAAATTTGATAATATAGAATAAACTAACATACAACAGTTATTACACATTTTTTCAAAAATACATGTCCATGTTTTGGCCACATTTACTGTTTATATGTTCACCTTTACTGGGAGTTTTCTTCAAAACATTATTTCTGTTCATACAACCAAAAAACATAAAGCTTCCTGAACATTGAACTATTGATAAAAACAGTGAATACTGATCAATATTCCTGTGATCAAGAGCAGTGCCGTGATTTACAGGCTCACAAGTTGAGGACAGAACATCCTCCAGGGCTGCAGCTCGGCTCTTTATCTTCTTCTTGAGCAGACGAATCGATCGTGTGCTGCATGTCTGTCTGTAGCTCCTACAGGAGACCGTCCCCCCCGAATCTCCTTCAGTTTGGAGAGAAACAAAACCTGAGAGCTCAGTGACCGTCCAGCCGCGACGGAGGTCTCTGCAGACACGTAAACACTGTTGTAAACACCATGATTACAGAGTGTTTGTTTAGATGCTCGTGTGTTTGCATCAAAAAGGTCGGTTTGAGCTGAGGTGGTATCGCAGACGTGCGTAGGGCCACATAATACTAGGATGGTCCACGGATGGTCCGCTGACCCCCGGTACCGGGGGCGTCGGTGAATGAACCCACAGAACCGACACATACTCACCTGGGCTCTACCTGTCTCTCTCTCTGTCTCAGGTAGGAGCGACAGGTTGTGGGATGAACCCGGCTCGCTCATTGGGTCCAGCTGTCGTCACGCTCGACTTCAACAACCACTGGGTCAGAACACACACACACACACACACACACAGTGTCCCCCTTAGACGCTGCTCTGATTGGTTGTGTCCTCTGCAGGTGTTCTGGGCGGGGCCTGGTCTGGGGGCGTTTCTCGCCGCTCTCCTGAATGACCTGTTGCTACGGCCACGCTGGCGTCGCCCAGGAGACTGGTGGTCGGAGTTAAAACAGCAGTATGTGTTTGCAGACAAACAGCAGCAGGTGGCGCTGTCACACATGCCGTAACACACACCTGTTTTTGTCACTTTGGGGGACTCACGTTGACAAACGGTCCTCAGGAGGACACGCAGACACACGTTACTTTCACCACAGGAGAAGAGACTCGCGTGTCTCATAAGTATGAAAGAACATAACTTCATATTTCAACAAATGTTTTGCCCTTGTGAGGCCCAGCGTCCCCACACTGTAGCCGACACACGTTATAATATGTGCACACATAGAACACGCTCTGAGCATTTATTCTGCATTACATTCCCAAATATTCCAAATCAATGAGACGTGTTTGAAGCTTTTGATGTTACAAACTGTTTAAACTGAGAATTAAAACCTTTTCACATTATCAGAATAAATCGACTCCATCAGCTTCATTTATGGCCTCTGACCTACTGATGCCAGATCAGCTGTGACTGCGCTGACTTACAGCCTGATATACCTTCTTCCTCTTCCTCGCTGTCAGTCTGAAATTAACAGACAGGAAAACATGTCCCTGAACTCACCACAAACACAAGAAGAAAGAGCATAAAATAAAACTCCAGAGAAACGGCTTTTATTTTTAGCTTCTATCGACAGGAAACAGCAGCACGAAGTGGTTAAACTGACTCAGCCAGCTGTCAATCATCTGTCAGAGCGCGCACAACACACACACACACACACACACACACACACACACACACACACACACACACACACACACACACACAGGGGGTTATATAACTGAGGAAGACTCACAACTGCTTCAGTGCTTCAGTCTCCACACAGACAGTCCTTCAGTGAGACAGACAGACAGAGCAGACAGACAGGCAGACAGACAGGCAGACAGACAGGCAGGCAGGCAGACAGGCAGACAGGCAGACAGACAGGCAGACAGACAGGCAGGCAGGTGGGATGTGTGTGTTCAGGTGTGTGTGTGTGCTGCTGTGTGTGAGTGTGTGTGTGTGTCTGAACCTGTTGGATGAAGCTGTGATGTTCAGCGGAACGACAGGAAGTCTGTTTGGATTCTCTGTCGACTTCCACACCTTCAACAACAGGTAAGAACCCTTTAATTAAGCCTCTAATGAAGCCTTAATTACTTGTTACCCAACAACACACACTGTCCTGAAGCCGAACCTTTAACTGATCCTTTCTGCTGACGTAGGAGTTTGGATTAGCTTGTCTTTATTTGAAATGCAGCTGGAGTTTGAACCTTGCAGGTTTGCTGTAGGAGAAAACCTTTGAATGACAAATGGTCCCAACCAATCCCAGTTAACTTTAAAGTCAAAACAATAAACATTAACTAAAGAAACTTCTAATTCCAGCTAACGCTCTTTACTTTAGACAGTCCACTCAGGTAGTGCAGCGTAGCTCCTAGAGCTGCAGCATCAAGGGGTCCAGAAACAGATTCATAATACAGAGACAAAACATAAACCCTATAAACACAGAAGAAAAGATTAGCTGCCTCCACCCAGACCTGAAACAGAAAAGTAAAGGTTCCAATGAACGCACATCAACAAGGAAACACAGGTCATTATTATACAGCTTGTAGTGAATAAAATGAGCAGATCACGTTCAGTTGAAATACTTCGCTCACGATTTGGACCAATAACAACAGATTAAATTCAGTGCTCGATGGTACCACATGCCTGACGTAAATCATGTAGATGTTCATCAATCGACAGAGTCAAACAGACAAACATGGCAGCATCAGCAACATGCTCACACTGGATTAAGACGGGGACATTTAGATGGGGGGGGGTGTTCCACTCACAGGCAGCCTCATAATGAAAAGCTTTAGGTCAGCAGCAGAGAACGACCGGACATTTCTCTGAGGGGAGATGAAGAACCACATGGAACCACGAGATCTTTCGGATATGGAACTGAAACCAATGGACCCGCAGCGTTAAAGCCGCCCTCCAGTGTATTTTCACATTTCTACCATAGTTTGTAGTTTCCTGAGCCGTTTCCTGACAATGTTCAGTACCAACATAGTTTTTATCAAATAGCTTAATTTTGTACTCAAAGGTGCAAAAGTTGCTCAGTTGCTAAATCGTGTTGGTGACGTCTGACTACAGTGATTCCAAAAGTCATATGTCATTCGCCAAGCTTGGCAAGCGCAGCGTCACGCCTCGTGAAAAAGACGTCACGCCTCGTGAAAAAGACGTCACGCCTCGTTAAAAAGACGTCACGCCTCGTGAAAAGACGTCACGCCTCGTGAAAAACACGTCACGCCATCGCTGAAAAAAGACGTCACGCCTCGTGAAAAAGACGTCACGCCTCGTTAAAAAGACATCACGCCTCGTGAAAAAGACGTCACACCTCGTTAAAAAGACGTCACGCCTCGTGAAAAGACGTCACACCTCGTGAAAAAGACGTCACGCCTCGTTAAAAAGACGTCACGCCTCGTGAAATAGAAGGTGTGTGTCTCTGTGTCTGTCTGACGGTCGGGTTGTTTTTCTGGTTTAGTTAGATAAGGTAACTAAGTAGTATTTAGCCAGGTGTAGTTAGCTAGCATAGTTATTGCAGTAAGTTAACGTTAGCTAGCTCATTTTATTTTTCGCTTCCTGCTCTCGGTTTAGTGTGCTGTTCATTTTCATTATGGCATGTGTGTATGCGGTGTCTGTAATCAGCGGTTGGGTTGGAGGACACCTGCAGCCTTTTATACACAATCTGCAACACAGATTTCAGCGATGCATCGGCGGGTCAGAAGTCTGAAGCTGAGGAGCGATGCCATCATGAAACGGTGAGCTGTGCACTGACAAATGTTTCAAATCATTTATTCAGCGAAATAACCTTAGTTGACGAAGTAAAAACATTTATTAATTAACGTGCTGTCTGTGTGTGAGTGACTATTACATCCCAATAATTAATTAATTCATTAATTAATTTCAAATCGCTGAGGCAGGTTTGAATCCAGCCATGTTCTTCCTGTGTGTTTCGGGGTATGATGTGATATTTCTAAATGTGTAATTAGTTTTATAAAAGGAGCACTCGCAGCTTTGGCCAAGCTGGAGGCAAAGAAGTGACAAGAGCAGCTGCACAATCATGATGATGAAAACTTCTATCTGTATCAAACGCTTGGTAAATTTTCAATAATGAGCACTGGCACCATTTAATATGGAGGACCTGAGCGCATCTGAGACTGAACGTCAGCAGAGACAGAACATTATGAGCTTCGTACAGGTCGAGCCCATGGCGCACAGAAAGAAGCTGAATGAGGAGGCCATTATTAAACATCTGTACCTGACTGCAGCTTCTTCCACTCTAACTGAGATGTGAAGGTGAGCCACGTTCAGAACATCCATGAACACAGCACGCTGGAACCAGTTACGACCAGTTACAGTTTGTGGTTACATTATTAGTCTTCAGCTCTGCTGGTTGGTGCCTGGTTTAATTTTAATTTCGGTGCCTTCAGAAATAAAATATTGTGGAGGTAAATTTCCCAGATTGTGCAAAGAATTAGAATAATTTTATAAATGGAAATGCATCACACTAACATTTGTACTGAAGTAAATCACAGCTCATTCTGTAAAGATTCTGTTTTGAAACAGCCATTTTGGGGATTAAGAGTAAAAACACATGAACAAGACATTTTACAAATTACAAAAAACATTACTAGCTTCATGAAGATATAATTTACAGCAGGGCTGTTTCACTGGACTGCAACAGTTTTAGCTTGGTGAACTTTATTACAGTATTTCACAATTGCTAAGACACATTTCTTGAAACCTCCACCCATATTCTCAAAACTTTAAACACAAACCCCAGTCTTTAAACTACATTCACAAAACCCCTGACTCTTCTGGCAAAATTTTCAATTTCAATTCAATTCAATTTTATTTATATAGCGCCAAATCACAACAACAGTTATCTCACAGCGCTTTTCATAAAGAGCAGGTCTAGACCGTACTCTGAAGTTATTTACAGAAGCCCAACAATTCCCACCAAGAGCAAGCACTAGGCGACACAGGCAAGGAAAAACTTCCTTTAAGAGGCAGAAACCTCGAGCAGAACCATGGCTCAGGGTGGGGGGGCATCTGCCTCGACCGGTTGGGGGTGAGGGGGAGAGAGAGAGGGAGAGAGCAAGAGAGAGAGAGCAGGAGAGAGAGAGCAGAGGGAGGCAGCCTACACAGTATACACACAGAGGTACAGACAATAAAGGTAATGTTGCTATAGACTGAATGAAAAATAGTACAGATATTTGTAGTAATGTTTAGTGATATTAATTATAACAGTAATAATAGCAATAGGACTAGTAACAGCAGTTGCAACTGCAGCAGAGGGCGTCGAGCAGGAACACGGGGGCAGCAGGAGACTCCCAACAACAGATCCAGACTCCACAGCTCCAGAGCCAGCAACACCCGCAGGAAGTGAGGGGGGAGGGGAGGACAGGAGGGGAAGCACACGACCACGGGAGAGGGAGAAAAAATCGAGTTAGTAACATGCATTAATGGGATGAGGTTGCACTCAGAGAGAAAGAGAGAAGAGGAGAGAGGAGCTCAGTGCATCATGGGAAATCCCCCGGCAGTCTAGCCTATAGCAGCATAACTAAGGGATGGTTCAGGACTCACCTGAGCCAGCCCTAACTATAAGCTTTATCAAAAGGAAAGTCTTAAGCCTACTCTTAAATGTAGAGACGGTGTCTGCCTCCCGAACCCAAACTGGAACCTGGTTCCACAGGAGAGGAGCCTGATAACTGAACGCTCTGGCTCCCATTCTACTTTTGGAGACTCTAGGAACCACAAGTAACCCTGCATTCTGGGAGCGCAGTGCTCTGGTGGGGTAGTAAGGTACTATGAGCTCTTTAAGATAAGATGGTGCCTGACCATTAAGAGCTTTGTATGTGAGAAGAAGGATTTTAAAATCTATTCTGGATTTTACAGGAAGCCAATGCAGAGAAGCTAAGACAGGAGAGATATGATCTCTTTTACTGGTTCCTGTCAGAACACGTGCTGCAGCAAAATCAAACACTTGCCTCAAAACCATGTGACCTGTGTTCAAAATCAAACAATGCATTCAAAACATTAACACAGCCAGTCAATAGGTAAAACATTACAAGCATTCTTTAGACACTACATTAAAAAATTGAGAACACATCGTACAGGGCATGTAGTTACAGAAAATGTTTCATTTTTTTTGCGTAGAGAAAACACATCTCCCAATTTAGTTTTTTTTACAATCGCTAACATTTTTTTTCATTATTTCTCAGTACTGAGTTTACTTTTTCAAAACTCTTCACACTGTTGTTTGTACCAACATGCAGCTTGCACAACAGTTACAGTAATTTCACACCCAAAATGCACCAAAACTACCAAAACACTGCATAGTTTGGTCAATATCAAATTATTTTATAAAAACACCAGCTCTCCAGCAGCAACACTTTGTCACTCATAACACAATTACATAAAAAACAATAACAACAGATAGATGCATCTATATATATATATCAGCACTGTAAATGCTTGCAGCACTCCGTCAGAGGATATCGCTGCAGACATGGTAACATTGGCACCCCTTTGGCCTGGGACACCCACTTACTAGCTCTTTTAGTAATCAGATTTCATTCTGTTTTAGTCCACATAGATAAAAAAACATGGGGTTTGTGATGGGCTTCCAGCTCCATGACTCTGAAAAAGAAACCCCCCTGTGGGGGTTAGTCATTGAGTCAGTCTCAGTTTGGTCCACCATAGACTTCTGTTGTGCTAAAAGTCTGAAGAGTTTTGAAAAAGTGAACTCATTATTGAAGAAATTGCTTGTTAGCAATTGTAAAAAATGGTAAAAGTATAGTAATCACAACTAAGTGCAGTGAATATAGTATACTGTAAGTACTGAAAGTAATACAATATTGAATATCTGTATATTCAAGTTAGCCCAAAGAACAAAAAAACTATAAAGGAAAAGCACATTACACTCAAAAATGTTGTGCAACTGCAAAATCAAAGTCAAAGTGTGACATTGCCACGACGCTGGCCAGGGACTTGACCACATATTGGTTGATCACATCATTAGAAACAAGTGTGCAGAATTATGAGTTGCTGTGTGTAAAAGATGACAGTTGTGTTGTAGTTGTGTTTAACTTTTGCTGCATGTTTTTACCATTTTGCATCACAGTGCAAAATGTGTTTTAGTGGGTGAGAATGTGTTTAGAGTTTTGCAAAAAGAGTGGAGGAGATTTGCAAACAGTGTCTTAACTACCTGAGCTTGTTTAAGGTTTTGCCTACAGAGTGACTGATTGGACAAATGGATTTAGGCCACTGAGCATTGGGTTCAGAGAATGGGGTTTAGTGTTTTAGCAATTGTGAAAAACTGTAATAGAAACTAGTTTCTAATGTTCATGGATATTCTGTGCAGTCAGAGGTAATGGCTCTCTTTAGTCACAAGGTGGCGGCGTTGCCTCAACCCTTCACACAATACAAGAAGAACGTGGTCTGTTGACTGGGTTTGTTCAAACATGTACAACTTGTGAACTGCACGATCGGCCTTTTCCACAGGTTTCTCTCTGTAGTTCTGCGTTTTAACCACGATGGAAGCTGAGACGTTTCTGAGACGTCAGATTTTATAAACATGTTCTTCCTCTCCCCAGCATACACTTCAGCCCTCATGGAGTCCGCTGCACCCGTCCTGCTGAGCAGGGCAGCCAAAAGCTCCTCACGGACGGATATGATGACATACTCTATGTCAGATATCTAAAAACATCTCCAAAAGAGAGATTTAGATGAAATCTGGTAAACAGACCTTTGTTGTTCTCAACACTGTAAGCTGGACTCAGTTAACAGAACGGTCTCTGTGTATTTTCAAGTGGAGCCAGAAGATGTTCAAATATTTTCTATTAATAAAATCTTGAGAATGCTCCCGCTTTGGTTTGCTCTTGAGTCTTTTCGTTATTGTTAATTCCAAAAAAATACATAAACAGTTTTATGTAAGACATGTTTAACCATTAATGCACTCAGCATCTGTTCAATGTATATATGACTGCAGCCGCGTAAGATGTGATTCATTTTAATGTGAGCCAATTAAGGCTGTATAAGCTGTGTAACTACCCCATTCTTCAGGACACAACACACAAAGCTCAGGACTTCATAATGTGGCAGACAACCTGCCTGTAAGCTGGACGCCTGTTAATACAGGGACACAATATCTACAGCTGGGCTGATGACATTATCATTAGCCTGTGTGATGAGCATGATAAGCGCACCATAAAACGTAATGGGAGTTATCGTGTTGTGCTGACAGGACAATCGACTGTATGAGTGTTTCAGGGTCCCTGAAGGAGTTCTGAGGTCTTTAATGGGAAGTTTTAGGGTCCTTGAAGGAGTTCTGGGGTCTTTAATGGGAAGTTTTAGGGTCCTTGAAGGAGTTCTGGGGTCTTTAATGGGAAGTTTTAGGGTCCTTGAAGGAGTTCGGGGGTCTTTAATGGGAAGTTTTAGGGTCCTTGAAGGAGTTCTGAAGTCTTTAATGGGAAGTTTTAGGGTCCTTGAAGGAGTTCTGAAGTCTTTAATGGGATGTTTTAGGGTCCTTGAAGGAGTTCTGAAGTCTTTAATGGGAAGTTTTAGGGTCCTTGAAGGAGTTCTGAAGTCTTTAATGGGAGGTTTTAGGGTCCTTGAAGGAGTTCTGGGGTCTTTAATGGGAAGTTTTAGGGTCCTTGAAGGAGTTCGGGGGTCTTTAATGGGAAGTTTTAGGGTCCTTGAAGGAGTTCTGAAGTCTTTAATGGGAAGTTTTAGGGTCCTTGAAGGAGTTCTGAAGTCTTTAATGGGACGTTTTAGGGTCCTTGAAGGAGTTCTGAAGTCTTTAATGGGAGGTTTTAGGGTCCTTGAAGGAGTTCTGAAGTCTTTAATGGGAGGTTTTAGGGTCCTTGAAGGAGTTCTCAGGTCTTTAATGGGAAGTTTTAGGGTCCTTGAAGGAGTTCTGGGGTCTTTAATGGGAAGTTTTAGGGTCCTTGAAGGAGTTCTGGGGTCTTTAATGGGAAGTTTTAGGGTCCTTGAAGGAGTTCTGAAGTCTTTAATGGGAAGTTTTAGGGTCCTTGAAGGAGTTCTGAAGTCTTTAATGGGAAGTTTTAGGGTCCTTGAAGGAGTTCTGGAGTCTTTAATGGGAAGTTTTAGGGTCCTTGAAGGAGTTCTGGGGTCTTTAATGGGAAGTTTTAGGGTCCTTGAAGGAGTTCTGAAGTCTTTAATGGGAAGTTTTAGGGTCCTTGAAGGAGTTCTGAAGTCTTTAATGGGAAGTTTTAGGGTCCTTGAAGGAGTTCTGAAGTCTTTAATGGGAAGTTTTAGGGTCCTTGAAGGAGTTCTGAAGTCTTTAATGGGAGGTTTTAGGGTCCTTGAAGGAGTTCTGAAGTCTTTAATGGGAGGTTTTAGGGTCCTTGAAGGAGTTCTCAGGTCTTTAATGGGAAGTTTTAGGGTCCTTGAAGGAGTTCTGGGGTCTTTAATGGGAAGTTTTAGGGTCCTTGAAGGAGTTCTGAGATCCTGAGGAGATTTAAGGGGTCACCTCATCAGAGACACGTTGGCGTGAATGTTCTGTCCTCTGCAGGTCCTTTGTTGTCATTGGAGCTCCCAAAGCCAACACCAGCCAATCAGGAGTGACAGAGGGAGGAGGGGTGTTTCTCTGCCCCTGGTCACCTGGGGGAGGGACCTGTGACATCATCAACTTTGACCTGGAAGGTGAGTTTTGGTCCTTCATTCATTGGTCAGTTATTGGTGGAGGGACTGATGTGAACTTCCTGTCGCAGGGGACGATGACTACACCATCTCCGGTCTGTCCTTTCACTCCTTTAAGAGTCAGCAGTGGTTTGGAGCTTCGGTTCGATCGGTCAGCAACACACACTTACTGGTGAGAACGCACACACACATCATTGGCTGATGAGCAGGTCCAGGTCCTGAGTCCCACCTGCCGATGGTTCAGATACCAAACTCTTTGGTTCGGGTTCAGGAGGGAAAGTTTTCTCTGTCTGTCCTGAACCGGACAAAGTGTGTCCTTCTGCCAGCAGACGTAGACAAACTATGAAATGTTCACTCGCTCTCAGCTTCATGTTGGTAAACGAGTCAAACTCAGAAGCTCCTGAGTGGGAAGCTTTGAGAGCAGACCGAGAGGAACCAGGACACCGAGAGGAACCAGGACACCGAGAGGAACCAGGACACCGAGAGGAACCAGGACACTGAGCACATGAAGTCTTTGTACTGAAGGACTAATATAAGATACTCGTACTGCATCTTCTTTTCTCGCCACTTCCTCCATCAGACGGAGACGTTGTACTTTTATTTTCTGACAGCTGCATTACTGTTAATATTGAATGGAAGTAAATAAACTTTATTAACAAAGACAAAGTCTTTCCCAAACCTTCTTACCTAGAAGGTCTTTAGCTGCCGTCCTGTTTACGTCCCTCTGGTGAGCTTCACACACTTCCTGTCTGCTTCAGAATAAAAGCAGCTGCTAAACATCTGAAGCAGTCTGAAACAGCGTTGATGTGTTTACCTGGCAGGCGTGTGCTCCGCTCTTCCATTGGAACGTTCAGAGGCAAGGGGCGGAGTCAGGGGAAACACCTGTGGGGAAGTGCTTCCTATTGGACCAGAGGACAGGAAGCTCCACCCCCTTCTCCCCCTGCAGAGGAAGCATAATGGAGGAAGACTACAAGTCCATGGCAAACAGTAAGAGACGAGTTCAGCCGGTCTGACATGAACGATGCTGCGGGCGGGTGCGACTGTAATCGCTTCCTGTTCACTGTCCGCCATTTTGTTTCTCTGTCGCTCCGCTGAGTGCGTCCATGTTCACTACGCTGGTGATGATAGTGAAGGTGAAGCTCAGGTGAGAGCACCAGGTCTCACCTCTCTCTCTTGTTTCCTAGGAAACGACCAGCGCTACTGTGAGGTTGGCTTCAGCGCTGACATCACCAAGGTGAGGCGGCGGTGGGCGGAGTCACTTCTGGTGAACGTTTCGGATGTTTGCAATGTGTTCACGGCACCAGACAGAGTCGGTCACCCGAGCACTAAAACACGTTCAGCTGAGGGCGGCGGCCGTGTTTGTTTACAGACTCTCTCAGTCAGATTCATGGTTCTGAGGTGTAATTTTGAAGCAGGACGTGAACTTGGACTTCCTGTGTGTGTTGCAGGACGGACGTCTGGTGCTGGGAGCTCCAGGAAGCTTTTATTTCCAGGGTGAGTGGAGACACCTGCTGGTGGCTGAAGGTGTTACATGCGACGAACAGCAGACACAGAGGCGGTCCTGACCGGACAGGAGAGTGAGGCGGGGCCCTGATTAATATGCGGGGCCCTACGGAGCACGTGTAGTGACGAACACGCAGTAGTTTCACTTGATATGAATGAGTGTGATGTTAACGAGGACCCAGAGCCTCGGACCGTCTGATGTGAACGAGCTGCAGCGTCACCCTGAAGCCAGTTCAACACGCCCAGGGTAACCGGTCCAGCCCAGAGCACGTTCACATAGCAGAGGCGGAGTCAGCAGCAGACGACCAATCACAGACAAGTCCACTGTCAGCAGAGCGTCACATTTAAACTGTGCTGTAAGCAGACAGGCTGAGTAGCACAGCTGCAGCTCGCAAAGCAACAACACCAAAAATCCACTCATGAAAAGAGGTCAGGTAGTGAAGGACCGAATCTCACTGTGAAAACTCCCCACGTTACCTGCACAGGCAGCAAAGGTGGAGCTACCGACCAGTCTGCGTTACGACGCAGCCACTGACCTAAAATACACTCTGTCATGTTAAACTTAGTTTCAACAGGCCGACCAAGGTCTGAATATTCAGCCTCACATCAGGACGATGAAACCAGTTAATGTAAAGGCTGCGACTGTGTGAAAAAGAAAATATATAAAACACATTTCAAAGCGCTGAGCAGGTTCGCTGTCACTTCTGAAAACCTACAACAAGCAGCAACAAGAGCTTCAGTCTCTGAACTAAAGTTTCTCCACATCACCGCAGCAAACATATACAGCAGTCTGTGGGATCTCCACAGGATGGAGGTCATTTCCCACAGAGCTGATTGGTCAGTAGGCGGGGCTTTATAGACTTGCTCTCTGATCTGGAACAGAACCTGGTCCTGGTTCAGTGGACGGTAGAGGAGGAAGGTTGTGATGTGTCGGCTGTAGGTATCCATTTTTTCTGTGTTGATTTCAGGTCAGGTCATCACAGTGGGTGTCAGTGACATCATCAGCAGTGGGTGGAGCAACAATCCTAACCATTATGTAGCTGGCGTCAGCCAATCAGATGAGAGGGGAGATTATGACCTTTACCGCGGTGAGTAGAGCTGAGGAGGGCTTTTATTTTGAAGGGTACACCTGTACCTTGAACTTTACCTGAATTTCTAGAAAAAGAACTCGTCCAAACATCCAACCGCCTGCTGCTTTCAGGAACATTTCCCAGAGTGCACTGGGAACACCGCTGTGTTCATTCTGCTAACTAGCTGCCATTAGCAGCTAACAGTGTTAGCTTAAAGGATGCTGTTCTCTAAAATCTGTCGGAAAATGACTGAAGTTCTGTGTGTTTGTCAGGTTACTCTGTGGCCAGTGGTCTGCTGACTGGAGACTCCACGCCGGGTTATTATAATACAATATAATATTTACAGAATCAAATCAACGACATCACAGCAATCGATCAATTAACCCTTCAGTGATCAATTATTAATGAGTGTTTTTGGTTTTCAGATTATCTGGTCGGTGTTCCTAATGACAGAAGCACAGCAGGAACAGTAAGACTCTTTAACTCTTTAACTCCACTCGCTGATGTCTGAGTGTGAAAGAGCCTTTTCCTAAATATCAGATCTTTGTATCGTCTGGTGTTTGTTGCTATGTGGCGTCCCGTCCTGGCTACTTGAGCTTGAGTGTGAGAAACTCCATTTTGTCTGTTTGTATAAACAGGATGTGATGAATGACAGTAAACAAACCAAAAGCAGCACACTGTGATGAAGATCGGCGCATCAGACCCAGTTTGTGCATAAACACAGAAAGTTTCTGGTGTCACACAGAGACAGAAGTCTGGAAGCAGACTTTACACCAAGTCCTCCAACCTGAAGGACAAGATTTACCCACGCAGAACCGCACATACCAGCGCAGTGACCGGCGTCTGGACCTTAGGTGCATCACGTGATGCAAGTCACATGACATTAAACACGTGGTTAGGGTTGTGAAACGCTCGCAGGTTTGTTTGGTTTAGGGAAACATTGGTTAAAATGACTACAGTCATGTTCAGTCACATGACTTCACATGTGACAGAACATTAAAATGAGTCATACATTACATACATACAAAGAACTCATGATTTAAGTTCTGGGTTTGACCCGTCAGTCCACCTCCTTACATGGACCATTCAGGCTCTTCATAATACGTCACCCTGCTTCCTCCTTTGCTGCCGTCCTACGTTGTAAATGTAAATATGGGTCATAATAACGTGCTGCACTAACCACAGGCTGAAACTGTGGCGCCAAACAGGTGTTTAGCAGACCGGGGTGGTACAGAAAAATTCTACATGTCCACCAGCACACGGCACAATAATCAAAGTCAGTGTGTTTTGGCCAGTAACTCCCACATACTACGTCACACATTCAAATACTTTACCTGAATCGAGCTGCATCTCCTTATAAAGGCCACGCCCACTTTGCCTGTCATTATCTTTTGTCCGAAGTCCTCCTAGGTGATGAGTCAAATCTGTACGAAACCTTTGGGCCCTTACGATAAAACGCTATTTTGAAACACAAGACATGGACTAAATTTGTGACTAAAGTCCTTAAAGTGCTGAGACCACTTCACCTGCTGACCATGTGACATGGTTGAAAGCATAGGTGAGACTTGTACCTGGTTGAAGTTGGAAACATAGATTTACATTAGATTACAGATCCTGTTGGTGGATCAGCCGGTCTCCTGTGCTGTGGAACTGGGCCGTACGGCTCTGGATTCTGCCGGTCTCCTGTGCTGCCGTACAGGGCTGCATGGCTCCGTGCTGGACTCATCCTCAGTCTGTGCATTGACAGGTGCTGGTCTACGATGGCAGGAGCAGTGGATCCCTGAGGGTTTACCACAGCTTCCAGGGAGCTCAGGTGAGCGCTTCCTGTCCTGAAAAGGACCTGATGTGAGACAGCGTAGTTACAGTCTGGGTGTGAAGTGTGAGTCTGTCTCCTGCAGGTGGCGTCGTACTTTGGACACAGCGTGGCTGTAGCAGACGTCAACGGTGACGGGTGAGATCAGATCGTCAGCACTGGAAACACTTTGGAAAGAACTACACCAGATAATGAAAAACTCTTTGACATGAAGCTGTGTTTCTTTGTGTTTGCAGTTTAGACGACGTGCTGATTGGAGCTCCTCTCTTCATGGACAGAGTGAAGGAGCAGCTGGAGGAGAGAGGACTGGTATCAACTAGTCTGAACAAGTCTTAACTTTACTCAACAAGTCTTTACCTGTATCAACTAGTCTTAACTTTACTCAACAAGTCTTTACCTATATCAACTAGTCTGAACGAGTCTTAACTAGCCTGAACAAGTCATTACCCGTATCAACTAGTCTGAACGAGTCTTAACTTTACTCAACAAGTCTTTACCTGTATCAACTAGTCTGAACGAGTCTTAACTTTACTCAACAAGTCTTTACCTGTATCAACTAGTCTGAACGAGTCTTAACTTTACTCAACAAGTCTTTACCTGTATCAACTAGTCTTAACTTTACTCAACAAGTCTTTACCTATATCAACTAGTCTGAACGAGTCTTAACTAGCCTGAACAAGTCATTACCCGTATCAACTAGTCTGAACGAGTCTTAACTTTACTCAACAAGTCTTTACCTGTATCAACTAGTCTGATCGAGTCTTAACTTTACTCAACAAGTCTTTACCTGTATCAACTAGTCTGAACGAGTCTTAACTTTACTCAACAAGTCTTTACCTGTATCAACTAGTCTGAACGAGTCTTAACTTTACTCAACAAGTCATTACCCGTATCAACTAGTCTGAACAAGTCTTAACTAGCCTGAACAAGTCATTACTCGTATCAACTAGTCTGAACGAGTCTTAACTTTACTCAACAAGTCTTTACCTGTATCAACTAGTCTGATCGAGTCTTAACTTTACTCAACAAGTCTTTACCTGTATCAACTAGTCTGAACGAGTCTTAACTTTACTCAACAAGTCTTTACCTGTATCAACTAGTCTGAACGAAGTCTTAACTTTACTCAACAAGTCATTACCCGTATCAACTAGTCTGAACAAGTCTTAACTAGCCTGAACAAGTCATTACTCGTATCAACTAGTCTGATCGAGTCTTAACTTTACTCAACAAGTCTTTACCTGTATCAACTAGTCTGAACGAGTCTTAAATTTACTCAACAAGTCTTTACCTGTATCAACTAGTCTGAACGAGTCTTAACTTTACTCAACAAGTCATTACCAGTATCAACTAGTCTGAACAAGTCTTAACTAGCCTGAACAAGTCATTACTCGTATCAACTAGTCTGAACGAGTCTTAACTTTACTCAACAAGTCTTTACCTGTATCAACTAGTCTGAACGAGTCTTAACTTTACTGAGCAAGTCTTTACCAGTATCAACTAGTCTGAACGAGTCTTAACTTTACTGAGCAAGTCTTTACCAGTATCAACTAGTCTGAACGAGTCTTAAGTTTACTGAGCAAGTCTTTACCTGTATCAACTAGTCTGAACGAGTCTTAACTTTACTGACCAAGTCTTTACCAGTATCAACTAGTCTGAACGAGTCTTAACTTTACTGAACAAGTCTTTACCTGTATCAACTAGTCTGAACGAGTCTTAACTTTACTGAACAAGTCTTTACCAGTATCAACTAGTCTGAACAAGTCTTAACCTGCCTCATTGAGTCTTCATGAACCTACAGTGAGAACAACGTTCTTAGTTTTGCGTGATAGAAATCTGTATTGATCTGGTTATTTTCTGTGTTTCTGTGTTGAGACACTTTATATTGACCCGTGCTGCATCAAGGTAACCTGGAGTTCAGTTACACTTTAACACCAGCTGGTTTTATTATTGTTCCAGGTGGTTTTGTACCTGCAGAGAAGACACGCCTCCTTCTCCTCCCAACCTGACCAATCACTCATTGGCTTCTCTCTCTCCGGGCGGTTTGGCTCCGCCCTCGCTGCGCTGGGTGACCTGGACATGGACGGTTACCACGGTAACCAGTTAAAACAGTCTGATTGTTAGAAGATGTTCAGCTGACGTTTACTGGAAATCCAAAGGGGGTGGTTAGCAGTTAGCAGTTAGCAGGACCAGCATTGGTGAGACAGCTGATTTAATGGTGGTGATGGCGCAATGGATAAGACACATGCTTTTGGTGTGAGAGACCCGCGTTCAATTCCCCACTGTCTACCAAAGTGTCCCTAAGCAAGACACTTAACCCCTCGTTGCTCCAGAGTCGTGCGACCTGTGACATGTACAGCAATTGTAAGTCGCTTTGGATAAAAGTGTCAGCTAAATGAATAAATGTAAATGCTAATGCTAACTGAAGGACCCAGAGTCAGCTGGAGGTTCAGGACCTGGCTTGGATATGTGTTGTTAACCTGAGTGTCCTGAACACCACTGTCAGTAACAGGGAGTTAGCTAATGTAGCTAAGTGCAGTAGCTCACGCTGTCGGTAAGCAAAGCAGCTGTGACTGTCTCTCTCCAGATGTTGCTGTGGGGGCTCCCTGGTCAGGTGACAGTGGGCAGGGCCAGGTATTCATCTACATGGGCAACGGTAACGGCCTGTCAGCCACGCCCTCACAGGTGATTGACAGCCCGTTGCCCAGCAGCAGGACGGCATTCAGCTTTACTCTGAGGGCCGGGGCCGACGTGGACGGGAACGGATACCCAGGTACTTTCAGCGGTTAGGCAATGATGCAGATCAATAATCAGTAATCAATGTGACCTCCTGTCTGTGTTTGTAGACCTGCTGGTTGGAGCGTGGGCTGCAGACCGAGCTTTTGTCTACAGGTAGGAGGCCGTTCAAGCTAAAGAAAGGTGAACATAAAGGCGGGTTAAAATGAAGCATTGATCTGTCGTTGGTGAGGAGGCAACAACTTCTTTCTTTCACCCATAAGTGACACAGGTCCTACTTAGTGATTTAGTGATCTGTGAATAACCTGTTGGTTCTGCTTCACACCTCACCATCACCTGTGCTCACTTTATTGACGAAGTCAGTCTTCAGACATTATTGTGTTTTCTCTCACTTCTAAAATCAGCACAGCTCAGAAGGGAGTTTTCTGAAGGTCGCACAGCATTAGGCCTTTAACAATGATGACCTTTGACCTTTGCACAACTTAAAGTGGTACAAAAACAAAGAATTGGTCATTTAAAGAGGTGGTATTAGGCTTTTTTGGCCCCCCCCCTCCTTTACTGAGTCATAAACCTTTTTGTGCTGTAACAGGTTCACAGAGTGAAAAAGCCCAAAGTTAGTTCCCATCTCCCACAGAAACTCTGCTCTGAACTGAAAACAGCTCGTTTGTAGTCCGGTCGCTTCCTTTCATCCCTGTGACGCCACAGGGATGAAAGCTAACGCTCGCGGCGACGCTCGACACGCCCTCAGAAACAGCGAGCTGCAGCACACAGCTCTCCTCTCCTTCCAAACACTAGCTACCCTCCAGGCAGTCAGTGGACATAAAGTTGTTACTGTGATGTAGAGACAGAGCTCGGTTAAAACTTTATGGATGAAAGATCCTTTGTTACAGATTAATAACTCACCGCTCTGAAACTCTTGCTCCAGTCCATGTTGCCAAGCTGGTCGGCAACACGTACAGCTGAACCCGAGCTGTTTACTGGCTTCTCTCTGACCCGCCCTACTCTGCTTCTGATTGGCTAGTAGTCCTTAACTAGGAACTGAGCGTGTGCAGCTCCCAACAAAGATCATTTAGAGACAAGATGTATCACTCCATAGCTAAAACGAAGCCTTCAGCACAGGGTGAAAAGAGGAGCTGCAGCAATGAGCAGTCTGACAGAAATATAAGCATGTGACCCTGTTCAGGTACGACCTCTGAATAAGATGAGGAACCTGAATGTGAGCAGAACACCACCTCTTTAATACCAACATTTCAGGTTCCCCTTTACCACCAAATCAGAAAGTGCCAACCAGAAGTTACCTTCAGCCCTCAGCTGAAACATCATGTGATAATAAACTGACTAAAATACAGTCATGTGTTTGTGTTCAGATCCCGAGCAGTGATCCGGTCCAGAGTGTCTCTTTCTCTGCTGCCGGACTTCCTGAATCCAAAAGACAAACCCTGCCTTCGTGGAAACTCATATGTGTCCTGGTAACTAACTAACTAATTATTGATATACAAATCAATATCAATGTCTGACAAGCTGTTGACCTCGAGCAGAGAGGAAGGGCGGGACCACAACGTGTCCGGATGACCTTCCTTTGCACAGAGTTCTGTGACTGGCTCGTTATGAGCTCACTAACCCTGATTGGTTGCTTGACCAGGTCCAGTTTTTAAATAAACCAAGTCCAAAGTGGCAGGCACGTTTTGGTTAAAGGTGACTGCAGCGGGCAGGATGAGATGGTTTATCCCACACTCTCATGAGCCACACTGCCGGGGTCCTACTGATGAAAATACTGAGTTTAAAATGTTTTCATGAAATAAAGTCTTCAGTAAAATGTTCTGACTTTCTCCAGCTTTGTGGTCCAGATGTGTGTCTACGTGTCTGGTCACAGGATCCCACCTGAGACAGGTAAACAGCTCCTCACACAGCTGTGGTCATTTATATCAAGTCTTACTCAGACTCAGCTCGTTCTTTCTGTCTGTCTGCTGATTGGCTGAGGCAGCACTGGGGGTGGAGCTACAGCTGGATAGGATGAAGCAACCAATAGCAAGACGGACTCTGATGCTGTTGACCGATCAGCCGCAGGAGACGATGAATCTGAGGGTTCAGAGGGATGTGGGCGTGGCCTGCATTAATCAGACCGCCTACCTGAAGGTGAGTGACAGGAAAAAAACACATGAAGAAGAAAATCAAACAGAGTCACACCTGTGTGTGTGTGTGTGTGTGTGTGTGTGTGTGTGCAGTCTGAAGAGGAGGTTCTGGATAAGTTGAGTCCGATCTTCATCACTGTCGATCTCAGCCTCCTCAACTCTACCCAGGATGCTTTGCTGCACGGACAGACACACGCTACTGCACAGGTGAGTGTGAGACACACACACAGTGTTTATCTGCATGTCAGCAGCTGTTCTCTTCACCATGAGAACCACAAAGCAGTTTCTTCTGGAGACGCTTTAAATATCAAATGAAAGTCACAGAAAAATGTTTTTGGTGTGTGTGCAGACCAGGATCATTCTGGACTGTGGAAACGACAGCGTCTGTGTTCCTGACCTGAAGCTGAGCGCTGAGTCGTGAGTTTTTAACAGTTCACCAGTCCATTGAAACTCTGCAGAACCTTTATTTATCCTCCAACGTCTGTCACAGTCGAGCCAAACGAGGAACATCTCTGTGCGCTCATTAACATTAACCAGCAATGATTGGTTTGCCCGAACTGAAGGGGCGTGACCCTGAGCCCCGCACAGAGCTCCAGGATCCTCCATGACCGCAACATAATTTGCAGTTTTATTTATTTCGGTTTGTAATGACTGCACAGTTCATGTTAATGTGCTTCAGCAGCATTGTTCAAATTCAATCTTCATTGTGCCAGCAGGGAAATTTGATTTGCAATAACAAGCATACGTGATGCATAAAGAACAGCTGAAGCTCTTTTGTTGGTCTAAAAGTACTCAATAAGTCGATTAAAACTGAAGTTAAAATTGATTAAATGAAAGATTGATAAAATAGAGTAATCAAAGTTTTGTCCACATTAAAAGTATTCAGTCTGCGCAGAAAATGAAGCCTCTGAAGACGCTTCTTGTAGACAGCAGAAGTGTTGAGGTCAAAGTTCAGTACCTGTTCTTTGGAACACTGTCTCTATAGGTGAGCCCTTGATTATCGATGGAGAGTCTGAGTGGGGAGTTTTCCTGAAGTCTGTGACCATGCTTTTGCTTTTAAGGTCATTTCACTTAAAGAAGTGGTTCACAACAGGCCATGGTCGACCTCTCCATCCTGGAGCAGACTGACTTCAGAAGAAACCTGTCATTGTGGTGACTCATCTGTATACACGAGGTACAACAGTGGGGTCAGGACACGCCCCTGGGCTGAGCCTGTGGATGACAGTCGCTTCTGAGATTCAACGGCATTAACGCTGACTGACAGCAGCCTAAATGTTAAAAAAAATCCAGTACCCATTTTCTATACCTGGATCAAGGTTAAAAGTGGACGCAAGTTTTTTTACTAAGAGGTGTGTCTGGATTGTGTTAAACTCTGATGTCTGTTTTTCCCCTCTTAGGTAGGTTAGGTAGGTCTAAGGTAGCAGCAGCATCGTCTGCTCCTGACTAACCTGATGGCTCGAGCATGCCCTGAATCTTATCAGACAGGATTCGCTCAAAGGTCTTCATCACCACTGATGTTAGGGCTACAGGCCTAAGGTCACTAAGCTCTTTGGGGTATCTGCTCTTGGTCACAGGTGCAAACACAGATTCCTTCCACAGGACCTCATGCTGGGAATGTTAAAATGTCACATAATTGATCTGCACAGACTTTTAGAAAGGTAGCAGTTATCCTGCCAGGGTCATCTGGAAAACATGGATCTAACAGAGCGGGCACTGATTGTAGGTCGAGGGCGGCTGCACACTCACTCAAAACATCAGAAGCAGATCACTCATTTCCAAACTCATGTTCCTCATTAAAACATAAATAAAAAGCAGTCAGGGCATTTGCAAGCTCTATGTTTGAATGAAAGCCATCGATAGAGATGGATCTATTATTGGTATTGTGCTGGCACGTCATGGCTCACATGCCATCCCATACAGCCTTTATTACTATGAACCTTATCCTCCATTCTGCTCTGATGTTGGAGTTTAGCGTCGGCCTCGTCCCCCTGCTCACCATGTAGAAAGGCACTGTGTTTATGTGCAGTGCTTCATCTGACCCGGGTTTGTTATCTGGACACACCTTCACACGTTTAGTTGGGATAATAGAGTCTTTCAGGTAAAGAATATAAGAGGAAACTACCTCAGCCTTCATCATCAAGCTCAGTGGATGAGTTGATAAAAACATGCCAGTCTGTGCTTTGAAGGGCTCCTCTGAGTTCCTCAACAGCATTTTCAGACCACATCTCCACTTCTCCTCACTTCTCCAGGGAAACTCAGCTATTTAACCTCTGGGATCGTTAGCTAGGAAGATCGGCACCGCTGGTTTGTCAGTGCTTCCGGCTGTTGTAACGACAGTCGTCATGGTCGTCAGAGCCAACCGTGGCCAAGTCTGAACGACCATCGTTGGCATCTTCACCTGAGGCCAAGAGGAAATGCTTGTTTAGTTTCCCGGGAAGTGCTGAAAGGACAGCAAGCCACCACCGCTGGTTGACCTGCAGGCAGACACCACCCCCTGTTTCCCTGTGATGTCAGCGTCTCTGTCGAGCCTGATCGGCGCGCCAAAGCCACTGAGACTCAAGTCAGTCTCTAAATCTGTGGAAGTAAGCCAGGTCTCGGTGAAGGCCATGATGTGTCTCCAAGTGGATGACACTAGCTTGGATCTCTTCGAGCTTGTTCCCTATAGACTGGGCATTGCAAAGTAGTATGGGGTATCCAGTCCCGGCTGAAGCCTCTGCCTGACACCTCCCCACCCTCCCTGTTTCAGCACTTTGCATTGTCTGTCCCGTGTACTGAAGTTGCCCTTAATGAAACCGTCTGCTGTGAGTAAGTCCAAGTGTCTCGGTAGCTGCTGTTGGTCTTTTAGGCTCAGTAGAAACCCTCGTGGGTCCTGAATCCTGCCCGTGTGCCAGTGGCAAGGATCAAACAGCAAACACAGTCCCCGTAACAATAAGAAGCTGTAATTCCATTTCAGTCTTTTAGAACAACGAACACGGCGGCAGATGTGAGGCTTAATCAGATGATTGCGTTTCAGCTTGGCGATTATAACGAATTACAAGACAACGTTTAAAACAAAACAGACAGAGCACTAGTGCACGTCGCTACTCGTGCAGCGCCACCTCTCTTGTTGTGTGCAGTCTGCTCTACATGGCTCTGAGGTAACTGTAATGATGGAGTAGCAACAGCAGCTTGGATTAGGGCAGAACCTCAGTCTTGAACCGCTTACCCAGGGTTGGGTCTCGGGGGCAGCAGCTGAAACATGGGACCCTAAACCTCCTTTTTCCAAGCCACAGTAAGCAGCTCTGACTGGGGGATCCTGAGGCGTTCCCAGGTCAGTGTAGAGACATAATATCTCTACAACATTATCTATAAACTCAAACAATAAACTTTATTAACAAAAACTTTATCAAAACTAAGATCACTATCAGCAACAAAACAGAAAAAACATCTTCACAGTGAGTCGGACCCCAGTCCTGCCGTTTCCACTGCAGTGTGCGTTACCATGTGTGTCTTTGTGTTCCTGTGTGTGTGTCAGCGTGGCGGACAGCGTGCTGGTCGGTGAGGATCAGACGGTGTTGTTGTCAGTGTCGGCAGAGAACCAGGGAGAGGGAGCGTACGAGGCCGAGCTGGTGGTCCGAACCCCCGAACACACACACTTCCAGAGCAGTCAGGTGACGCACGACGCACGCACGCACGCACGCCGCACGCACGCACGCTGATGTCCATAACATCATTGTGTGTTTGTGATCTGCAGGGTGTAAACAGACTGGTGTGTGTTCAGAAGAAAGAGAATCAGACTGTCATCGTGACCTGTGACCTCGGCAACCCTATGAGACAAGGACACACGGTAACACACGGTAACACACGGTAACACACGGTAACACACAGAAACACACAGTAACACACACACACACGTTTGTCTCACTATGTTCAGCTCATTAACGTGACGCATTAAGCTGAACTGACTCTGAACCCTGAAACAGCCCTTTAAACTCCACAAAGTAAACAGAAACACAGTATCACACCGTCACACTGTGGACTGTCTTATCATGCGTGTCCACATGTGTTACGTGAGCGGCAGAGTGGGAGCGACGGTCAGCTGCCTGTTTATCTCTCGGCTGCAGCTTCCTGTCCTAGGTCCTGGTTTCAGAGAGGAAGGAGCTGTAAGAGCAGCTGAACCCGGCGGAGCGACTCAGTCGGGACAGACTTCCTCTGAGCGAGTCATTCAGCAGCATGACCACAATGAATATAAAGAAAGTGAATATTCTTTGGCGGTCGGACCCTATAGTGATGTCACGGTGTTTAGGGGGGGTGTGGGGGTGAAGCCTTTAGGTGGAGCAGAAAAACCCATCATGGAGTCTAGACACCGGCAGTGCTGACATATAACACTGTCTGATCACCAGTGACCAGGTGTTAAACAGTGAAGCATCAGTGTGAGAGCAGCTGGAAGTTCAGGTTCCATGTTCACTTGTGCTTCAGAGTTAATCTGACTACATGTAATCCGTCACGCTGGGCTTCGCTCAGGACTTTCCTGAGCAGAGGTTCGTGGGAAAGAGGGCAGAGTGAGACCTCGTACCAGATCTTGACTGACGCTCTCCTGCCACATGAAGCAGGTGTAGGACCAGCTGCTCCCAGACAGCAAGAACAGGTGATATGGTGCACTGATGTTTGCTCTGATTGGACAGCTGTTTTCTGATGTGGGCGCCATACCACACACCAGTAAGTTCACTTCCTGCTGCTTCTCGAGTGCAGAAGAAGAGCTGTCTGCACATCAGGAAGTGACCCTCAGTTCTCTGATGGAGGCGACAGGAAACACGTTTTTGTTTTTGTGGTCATTAAAACGTGTTGATTGGCTCTGGCTCGCAACACTTGTACACCTGTAGTGTCTCTGCAGGAGACACCGAACAGTCAGGGCTTCTTTAACCATCTGAGCACTTTTCAGCGTTTCCATGTGTGCAATAAAGGCACAGCAAATATCGTGGGGCGTTTAAGAACCAAAACTCTGACAGGACAGAGGAAACAGAATTCTGCTAAAGAACATGGATCCTGTCGTCGTGTCGGGGGATTTTAATATGAAGGTACGGCGCTGTGCCTCATGCAGATGTGCCCAGCGTCTCACCGTGTGATGGTGTGTCACCGTCAGAATAATGCAGCAGAAAAGAGTGAGACAGTGAGACAGTGAGACGCTGTTGACTTTAGACCTGTTGGTTTGGGTCAGTGGTTCTTCTGCCTCAGGATGGCAAATGTACCAACAGCTTACTGAGCTCACCTCATTTTAAGACCAACACTCACCTGAGAGCAGAGATGGGCACGATTTACTCTTTAAACAACCTGTCTGTCTCTCTGACCGACCGTCTGTCTCTCTGGCT
Source organism: Lepomis macrochirus (assembly GCA_024633595.2). Lineage (NCBI taxonomy): Eukaryota > Metazoa > Chordata > Actinopteri > Centrarchiformes > Centrarchidae > Lepomis > Lepomis macrochirus. Next base: position 299,248 of record JALXJV020000007.1, read on the forward strand.
GACTGTCTGTCTCTGTGACTGACTGTCTGTCTGACTGTCTGTCTCTCTGGCTGACTGCAGCTGAAGACAGGTCTTCTGTTCAGCGTGGGTCGCCTGGAGGAGGTGGAGAGTCACATCACCTTTAGCCTCAGGATCAGGAGGTACAACCTGTCCCTCATTGGTTTAAATCCTAAACTCTTCAAAACAGCTGTTTGACCCGTCTGTCTCTCTCTAACTGTCCCTTTCTCAGTAAGAACTCAGTGAATCCCACCAGTAAGGAGGTCTCAGTCCAGGTCCAGGTGAAGGCCGAGGCGGCGCTGGAGATCAGAGGGTAATCAATCAGCCTGACCTGGGATCAGTGTCGGTTTACAGGCTGAACATGATGATGTCATCTCTGTGTTTCTAGAGGCTCCTCCCCTTCAGAGGTTGTCCTGCCCCTCCCTGACTGGCAGCCAGCAGTGCATCCTGAGAGTTTAGAAGACATGGGTCCACTGGTGGAACATGTTTACGAGGTGAGGCGGGTTCTGTTGGTTATGTTATTTTTTCAAGTTTCACACATGAAGAATTTTCTGTACATCACGAGCCGGATGTCTGACATGAGAACCTGAAGGTCACTGCAGACAGACCGGGCCGAGATTATCAATAATACTGATGATGTTGATGTGCAGCTGAGGAACCTGGGTCCCAGTACGGTCGACGCCCGGCTGGTGGTGGACTTCCCCTCCACATGGCGACATCACTTCCTGCTCTACATTTTCTCCAACGCCTCCGAAGACCTACTGAGCTGCCGAACCCTGAACGCATCGCAGATAGACCCCTTCAAGGTTCAAGTCCTGTTTCTCCCCCACCCGTCTGTCTCTCTGACCCGTCACCCCACCCGTCTGACTCTCTGAACTGTTTCTCCACCTGTCTGTCTCTCTGACTGATCTCCCCACCTGTCTGTCTCTCTGACCTGTCTCTCCCTCTCCCGTCCCTCTGACCCGTCTCCCCTCCTGTCTGTCTCTCTGACCCGTCGCCCCACCTGTCTGTCTCTCTGACCCGTCACCCCACCTGTCTGTCTCTCTGACCCGTCTCCCCTCCTGTCTGTCTCTCCGACCCGTCACCCCACCTGTCTGTCTCTCTGACCTGTCTCCCCTCCTGTCTGTCTCTCTGAACTGTTTCTCCACCTGTCTGTCTCTCTGACCCGTCTCCCCCCCGTCTGTCTCTCTGACCTGTCTCTCCCTCTCCCGTCCCTCTGACCCGTCCCTCTGACCCGTCTCCCCTCCTGTCTGTCTCTCCGACCTGTCACCCCACCTGTCTGTCTCTCTGACCTGTCTCCCCACCTGTCTGTCTCTCTGACCCGTCTCCCCTCCTGTCTGTCTCTCTGACCCGTCACCCCACTTGTCTGTCTCTCTGACCTGTCTCCCCACCTCTCCTGTCCCTCTGACCCGTCTCCCCACCTGTCTGTCCCTCTGACCCGTCACCCCACCTGTCTGTCTCTCTGACCTGTCTCCCCACCTCTCCTGTCCCTCTGACCCGTCTCCCCACCTGTCTGTCTCTCTGACTTGTCTCTCCCTCTCCCGTCCCTCTGACCCGTCTCCCTGACCTGTCTCCCCACTTGTCTGTCCCTCTGACCCGTCGCCCCACCTGTCTGTCTCTCTGACCTGTCTCTCCCTCTCCTGTCCCTCTGACCTGTCTCCCCACTTGTCTGTCCCTCTGACCCGTCTCCCCTCCTGTCTGTCTCTCTGACCCGTCACCCGTCTCCCCACCTGTCTGTCCCTCTGACCCGTCACCCCACCTGTCTGTCTCTCTGACCTGTCTCCCCACCTCTCCTGTCCCTCTGACCCGTCTCCCCACCTGTCTGTCTCTCTGACTTGTCTCTCCCTCTCCCGTCCCTCTGACCCGTCTCCCTGACCTGTCTCCCCACTTGTCTGTCCCTCTGACCCATCGCCCCACCTGTCTGTCCCTCAGACCTGTCTCCCCACCTGTCTGTCTCTCTGACCTGTCTCTCCCTCTCCCGTCCCTCTGACCCGTCTCCCCTGACCTGTCTCCCCACTTGTCTGTCGCTCTGACCCGTCGCCCCACCTGTCTGTCTCTCTGACCTGTCTCTCCCTCTCCTGTCCCTCTGACCCGTCTCCCCACCTGTCTGTCTCTCTGACCTGTCTCCCCTCCTGTCTGTCTCTGTCAGCTGGCAGGTAACTCCTCAGGTGTGTCTGCAGTGTCTCATCTGGTCCAGCAGGAGGAGACAGAGTCTCACAGTCAGACAGTTCATGTGGTAAATAGACTTTGTTCCAGCTGATCACTGTCTCAGATCGTGTCTCTGTAACGTTTCTTATCGTCTTGCTCTGTAAACATTTTGTAGAAACAGCTGTTGTTACTGAATAATAACTTTAGTATTGAACGTGTGTAGAACTGCAGCAGCAGGGAGGCGGGCTGTGTCAGGTTCCTGTGTGATGTCACCGCTTTGGGGCGGGGCTTCAGCGCTGTCGTACAAATCTCTGCCAGACTGTGGACACACACACTCACACAGGTACACAACACACACACACACACACTCACACAGGTGATGGCTGCAGGCTGATGATGTCATCCTCTCTACAGACTCCTTACCTGAACTATGAGCTCGTGTCCTCCGCCTACTATGATGTCATCAACGCATCTTCGAAGGTCCAACCGCTGCTGCTGCCCAGTGGACACGCACAGGTGTGTGTTTACCTATGTGTGTATGTGTGTGTGTGTTTGCCTGTGTGTGTGTTTGCCTGTGTGTGTATGTTTGTGTATGTTTACCTGTGTGTTTACCTGTGTGTGTGTATGTGTGTGTATGTTTACCTGTGTGTGTGTACCTGTGTGTGTATGTTTGTGTATATTTACCTGTGTGTGTTTACCTGTGTGTGTATGTGTGTATGTTTGTGTATATTTACCTGTGTGTATGTTTGTGTGTGTTTACCTGTGTGTGTATGTTTGTGTGTGTTTACCTGTGTGTTTTAACCTGTGTGTGTGTGTTGTGCAGACTCAGCTCAGTGTGTTGTGGCGTCCCCCTGATGGAGAGAAAGGCGTTCCTATTGGCTACATCGTCCTGTCAGTCATCTCTGGACTCCTCCTCCTGAGCGTGGTCTGTTCCATTTTCTGGAAGGTAACGATGAATCAGTAAATGTGTTGGTCAGTCAGTGAATCGTTTCAGAAACTGTTGCTTAATAAACGCACATTTATTCAGCTCCTGAGCTGAAACATGATGTTTAAGTAGAGCATCAAACAGACGAGATGTTTGTAACCATGATCAACGCCACGTGTCAGCGTGCGGTGCGGCCGGGTCGCCTGCGTGAGATAGGAATAACATCGTTCTCTGCTCGGCTGCAGTTGGCTTCCTTTGAATCAGAGCAGCAGGTCATGTTCTACCACATCTTTAAGAGTCTGATGTTGAGAGTGAGGCGTCTCACACGCAGCAGAGCCACAGTCGGATCCCAGGCGGTCCTGAGGTCAGCTGGGCTCAGGACTGGATTTCTGAAGGGGTCTGCTCTCTGTTTGTGTGTGTGTGTGTGTGTAGCTGGGCTTCTTTAAGCGCACCCGCCCCCCCTCTGGTGAGGATGACGACGACCATGATGAAGAGCAGCGCCTGGCTGAGGAATCACATGACTGAGTAACAGGTCACATGACGATGAGCCGTGACGTCTTCGTTGACTGATGTTTGTCACATGTTGTTTCTCCTGTTCGGTAACCAGCTTCATGAGGTCTCACGTTGTTGTTGTTTATTTCCACATGAAGTCTGTTTTTTGTTTTTGGCTCTTTAAACTGTTTTTGTTCCATCTCAGCTGTTTTTGTGATAAACGTAACATGGAAACAACTTTAATAAATGAAAAACTGTGTGACTCCTTGAACGGCTCCTCCTTCTGTGGTTTTAGGAAGTGATGATTGTTACCACCTGCCTTAGAGTTGACCGGGGGCGCCGGGGACAAAGTGTCCCCGTCACTTTGTGAAAGCATTTGTTAAACACTTTCTGAAAAACAGCAACAAGAAATATTAAGTAACAAAAGAAAGGTTTATTTGCACAATAAGAAAACATGATGTACAAGAAACAGCGTAACTTCACCTAAACAACAAGCTGCTGGCTGTACTTTATATTTTTTCTTGTCTCCGGCCGTCTGAATTCTGTTTCCTGTTGTATAAATTAAGGTTAGCTTGTTAGGGGCGTTTGATTTCAAAGTCTCTTTGTTGGACAGCCAGAACAGAAATCATTGTGACATCATCACATCAAAAACACCGAACACCCAAACACCGGACTGAAGAACATTCTCAGTCTGGCCTTCAGCAGCCCCTCCAGGACCAGACTCTGGGCCCGGTTCCTCCACGTCAGCCAGATGATGGACAGAGAGACAGAAGGTAAAACTTGTCTACTGGTTGTTTTTTCTTGATTATATCTCACTCCAGCTGTTTAAGCGTTCCATTATAGTCTGTTATAAAGATGAACCTTTAGTAAAATTAAAAACTAAACACCAGGTTTTAAGAGAAAAACACGTCTGAAATATCAAAATAATAAAGTGTGTTCAGCCTGACAGACAGTACTGAGGGCTAAACGTACCTCTTTTTCCCCGGCAGGCTGACCCCGCCTCCTTCACTGTGATTGGAGGACTCCACCCCCATATATTCAAAATGAAAACCAACACAGGCCTGTGATTGGTGGAGCTGGTTGGACCTCAGCCTGAGAGACGCAGCTCAGGGTGAGAAAAACCCTGTGAGCTCTCAGGGGATAAGGAGGATTAGAGCAGATTACACGAGCAGAGAAGAAGAAGAGCAGCGCCGAGACCATACCAGGGACCAGTACAGGGACCCTGAAAAACCAGGACCAGCTGGACCCAACTGGACCCAACTGGACCAAATTGGACCAACTGGACTGATTAGAATCTAACTGGACTGAGCTGAGAGGTGGAGGGTAGGCTGAGCTGGTCCATTCTGGTCCATACTGGTCCTTAGTGGTCTGACCTGGTCTTTGGAGCAGGAAGTGGTCTGGATGGACAGGTTTCAGGCGTATGGGGCAGGGAAGGCGGGCGGAGCCTTTGACCCGCTGACCTTCATCAGACAGCCTCAGACCGTGGTCAGAATCCTCTGCTGGGTGAGTCTGATGATGTCGTGATGATGTCATATGTTTCAGGTGAGTCCAGGAGTTCTGAGCTTCGCGTCCTGACGTAGTGACGGCCCACAGGGTTGCTAAGCTAAGCGCTAACACGTATGGTTGTGTAGCTACTGGACCTGGACCCGTCTGTTCACAGGTCTCTGCAGGCAAGTGTTTAAGAGCAGGTCCTTTACTTTAGGCTCAGTCTGCCTCAGTTAGTTCTGGTTCTGGTTCTAGGTTTCAGCTGAGCTCTGGTTCTGGTTTCAGCTCAGTCTGATTCAGCTGGTTCTGGTTTAGTTGAAGTTAGTTCATGTGTAGTTCTGATTAGTTGAGGATAGTTCATTTGTTGGCTCTGGTTCTGGTTTAGTTGAGGTTAGTTCATGTGTTGGTTCCGGTTTAGTTGAGGTTAGTTCATGTGTTGGTTCTGGTTCCGGTTTAGTTGAGGTTAGTTTATGTGTTGGTTCCGGTTTAGTTGAGGTTAGTTCATGTGTTGGTTCTGGTTCTGGATTAGTTGAGGCTAGTTCATGTGTTGGTTCTGGTTTAGTTGAGGCTAGTTCATGTGTTGGTTCTGGTTTAGTTGAGGCTAGTTCATGTGTTGGTTCTGGTTTAGTTGAGGCTAGTTCATGTGTTGGTTCTGGTTCTGGATTAGCTGAGGATAGTTTGTGTGTTGGTTCTGGTCCTGGTTTAGCTCAGGCTAGTTTTTGCATTGGTCTGGTTCTGGATTAGTTGAGGCTAGTTCATGTGTTGGTTCTGGTTCTGGATTAGCTGAGGATAGTTCATGTGTTGGTTCTGGTTCTGGTTAATTGGGGGATAGCGGTCAGGGTCTAGAGGCCTCTGGGGACACATCTCAGGCTTAGTAAACTAAGGCCGGTCCAAGTGATCCGGGTCCCCAAATGGGAAAAAGCAGATTTCAGGTCTGTGGAAGTCCAGGTCCGGGTCCAGGAAGTGAATGTGATGACCTAATGTGTGTGTGTGAGTCATGAGACTGGCGTTAACATTCCTGAGGCTCAACACAAGACTCCTGTAACAGACCCTGACTGTTCAACACTGCAGAGGCTCTGATTGGTCGGTTCACAGAGGAGACAGTGTGCTCTGATTGGTCGGTTCACAGAGGAGACAGCGTGCTCTGATTGGTCGGTGTAAGAAGGAGACAGTGTGCTCTGATTGGTCGGTGTAAGAAGGAGACAGTGTGCTCTGATTGGTCGGTGTAAGAAGGAGACAGTGTGCTCTGATTGGTCGGTGTAAGAAGGAGACAGTGTGCTCTGATTGGTCGGTGTAAGAAGGAGACAGTGTGCTCTGATTGGTCGGTGTAAGAAGGAGACAGTGTGTCCTGAGCTCAGAGTCTACACATGTTAGCATCTAGCCTGTCCTACCGTGAATGAATGTGTCTGTTAGCAATGAGCTAGCTGTCCTCTGCTCTGTTTCAGCTCTTCTCCATGGTGATCCTGGGCTGCGTTGCTAACGAGGGTTACGTTAACCGTCCCGACGGCGTGGAGGAGTTCTGCATCTTCAACCGCAACCACAACGCTTGCAACTACGCCGTCGCCATGGGGACGGTGTGTTTCCTCTGCAGCACCGGGTTCCTGGCACTGGACGTTTACTTCCCTCAGATCACCGGCGTGAAGGACAGGAAGAAGGCCGTCATGGCCGACATCGGGCTGTCAGGTGAGACTCCGCCTCCTCTGGTTCTGTCAGATTCGCATTGTCAGGTGATTAATAACCATGTGGTCTCTGCAGCGCTCTGGACCCTGGTCTGGTTTGTGGGCTTCTGTTTTCTGGCCAATCAGTGGCAGGTTTCTAAAGAAGAAGACAACCCTCTGAATGAAGGATCCGACGCCGCCCGAGCCGCCATCGTCTTCTCCTTCTTCTCTGTCTTCACCTGGGTACGTTCCTGAACCACATCACATACTGAATCTCACCTGAGCAGGCAGGAAGTATCTGTAGTGGGCTACTAAGTGTTCACAGCGTGTTTAATATCTACGTCCTGACAGAGGTTTCTGAAGCATCATGTGATCTGTTACTGTTTAAACTGATTCAGTGCAGCGTCAGTGACATCACAGTATAAATTAAACTGACATCATGAGCATATGACATGAGTGTCTATAGCAGAGATGGGGACTCGAGTCGCTCACACAGTGACTTCAGACTCCACTTCAGACTCGTCCTCAAAAGACTTCAGACTCGACTCGGACTCGTCCTCAAAAGACTTCAGACTCGACTCGGACTCGAGGTGCGGGGCTCGTGAACAATGTTTATTTTTTAGGAAACGTCTTGCCGTTATTCCCTCCCTCTGTTACCTGTAACCTGCCTATGTAACACGAAGCATCTGCTGCTACATGTGGGAGAGGACAACAAACTCTGCTGAGCCGTTCATCATAAACTTTGGCTTTAAAACTTCATGTTTTAAAGAAGCGCTGAAGCCAAACATGTTGTGAGTGAACATGTTTGGCTCAGCATTGGCCATCTAACGTTAGCTTGCTTCTTGCGCTAGCTACGACCTACGAGAGGTTTAGAGGTTATGAAAAGATGAATGAACGTTTGTTTACTTGCCAAACTTGTGGTGGTCGATTAACGTAATCATTGGCTGGCTGCCGTCAGGTTAATTATTACCGTTGGCTGTAAACAGGTTGCAGGTGTTTATTGTATGTGTTTATTACAGTAGTTTATAAGCTGTCATTGATTGAAAAACAGGTTACAGTTACAGAATCCCTTATAGCTATGGACTTATTAGCATTCTGGATTTACGCAGCAGCTGATACAACATTCATCATAAACTGGAGAGACTTGAGACTTGACTCGGACTCTAGCTCAAAGACTTGAGACTTGACTTGGACTCGAGCTCAAAGACTTGAGACTTGACTCGGACTCTAGGTACATTGAGTGAAGGATCAGTCTTTCAGCTCAGAGACTTGAGACTTGACTCGGACTCGAGCTCAAAGACTTGAGACTTGACTCGGACTCTAGGTACATTGAGTGAAGGATCAGTCTTTCTGTTTCATATATCTGCTGTTATAAACGCTGATGCCGATTAAATGCAATTCATTGCAAGCTCATATCGGCTGATCAATCGGTCCACTAACCACTACTATCACTGATAGGTATGAAAATAATCACGTGTGGAATCTAACATCTCTAACATCCAGCAGCTTCTGAACATCCTGTGAATGTAAACTGAGACATTTAAAAACATCAAACACCAGTAACACACCTTGGTTTTTTGTGTGTGTGTCTCTCTGTGTTGTGTGTGTTGGTGTTGTGGTTGTTGTTGTTGTTGTTGTGGTTGTTGTGGTGTTGTGTGTGCAGGGAGGTCTCACTCTGCTGGCGTCAGAGCGTCTGAAGAGAGTCTCGTTTGAAGAAGAATACAACAAACTGTTCAGTCCTCCGCTCGCCTGAAACACCTAACTTCACCTCTCTCCTTCAGCCAATCAGAGACAAGTGTTCCTGTGCTTCCTGTTGCCTCATCAACTCATTCTGGATTCTGGTTGGCTGCTCTAAGTGCCTGTCCAAAGTGCCTTTCTGTTGCCATGGCAACAGTATTATTGTTGGTTTCTTCATCAGGCGCGTCGGAGCTGATTTGTTCGCTTCATGTGATGTTTGTTGTTGTTGTTATTATTAGTGTTGTTATTATTATTATTATTATTATTATTATTATTATTATTATTATTATTATTATTTATTATTTCAGTGATGTCATGATATGTAAGGTGATGTCATCACATGTTCTGATTATGGCGATGACGTAATGATCTGTGATGAAATGTGAGATGAAGATTAAAGACAATAAACTAGTATGTGAAGAGGCAGTCTACTGCCGGTTTAGAAACCAAAACCACTTGGTCAGGTTTAGGCACCAAAACCACTTTGTCAGGTTGGTCAGGTTTAGAAACCAAAACCACTTGGTCAGGTTTAGGCACCAAAACCACTTGGTCAGGTTTAGACATTAAAACCACTTGGTCAGGTTTAGACACTAAAACCACTTGGTCAGATTTAGACACTAAAACCACTTGGTCAGGTTTAGACACTAAAACCACTTGGTCAGGTTTAGACACCAAAACCACTTGGTCAGGTTTAGGCACCAAAACCACTTGGCCAGGTTTAGAAACCAAAACCACTTGGTCAGGTTTAGGCACCAAAACCACTTGGTCAGGTTTAGACACTAAAACCACTTGGTCAGGTTTAGACACTAAAACCACTTGGTCAGGTTTAGACACTAAAACCACTTGGTCAGATTTAGACACTAAAACCACTTGGTCAGGTTTAGACACTAAAACCACTTGGTCAGATTTAGACACTAAAACCACTTGGTCAGATTTAGACACTAAAACCACTTGGTCAGGTTTAGACACTAAAACCACTTGGTCAGATTTAGACACTAAAACCACTTGGTCAGGTTTAGACACTAAAACCACTTGGTCAGGTTTAGAAACCAAAACCACTTGGTCAGGTTTAGAAACCAAAACCACTTGGTCAGGTTTAGGCACCAAAACCACTTGGTCAGGTTTAGGCACCAAAACCACTTGGTCAGGTTTAGGCACCAAAACCACTTGGTCAGGTTTAGACATTAAAACCACTTGGTCAGATTTAGACACTAAAACCACTTGGTCAGGTTTAGACACTCTTGGTCAGGTTTAGACATTAAAACCACTTGGTCAGGTTTAGACACTAAAACCACTTGGTCAGATTTAGACACTAAAACCACTTGGTCAGATTTAGACATTAAAACCACTTGGTCAGGTTTAGACACTAAAACCACTTGGTCAGATTTAGACATTAAAACCACTTGGTCAGGTTTAGACACTAAAACCACTTGGTCAGATTTAGACACTAAAACCACTTGGTCAGGTTTAGAAACCAAACCCACTTTTTTGGTTTAGGAAACCGTTGTGATTTAGCTTAAAAGAACTACATTATTTACATAAAATCACTAATAGGAATCCTTACTTGGACTTTTTTTTTGATGTATAGAAATACTTTCAGCATCGAGCTATGATGCTACAGGCGACCATGTGCATTGTTACCAGACAGTGAAGGATGTAACGTGGCGAGTTGTTTTCATTTTCCTCAAATTTCTTTAGCAACATCATCTATTAGCAGGTCTGTTTTTGAAAGCATTCCACAGTGGCCTAAAACCATAACACAGTACTGTATATTATATATATATTACATGTTCCATCATGAGATGGTAGCGCTGTGACTATTGATCATTTCTTTATTAGCCTGACTATTGTTGACATATTGGTCAATGATTCGTTCAGGGAGCGAAATGCCCAAAGCTCATATTTAAAGGTCTTGTTTTTTCCAACCGAGAGTCAAAGATATTTATTGTGATGTGAGAGCTGATGGAAGGTTAGCAAATATCCACATCTGAGGAGCTGTTAGCAAAAATGCTAATTAACTGACTCACCATTTCTGGTGCTTTGGCGTCTGATCAAGTGTCATATGGACACTTGGTCAAGACCACTCAGCATCGCCTTTACTGCTGTTTTTCAACGTCCAGGGCTACGCAGGCACGTTAGCAAAAATGAATATCCAATGTCTGGTTAGACTTTCAAAATAAAACTAGTGGTTAAAGTTTGAAACAGAACGTTGTGAAACGTCACAGTTTTTTTACGTTTGGGCAACAAAACTGTTTAGAAACTAGTGGTGGGCCGTTATCGGCGTTAACGTGTTGCGTTAACGTGAGACTCTTATCGGGCAATAAAAAAAATATCGCCGTTAATCTATTCTCAAAGTTGGGTTGGGAGCTGGGTCTATACTACGCAAGCTTGATATCTTAGCGCAGATGTATACCTTGCTGAATTGCACTCTAAGGGGCAAGAACAAGTCTTCGAACCTGTGTGTCTAACACCATGTTAACACATCAAACGTGACGTGCTAACATGGATGCAGCTGTTGCTGCGTTCCATTTACCTCGGAGGGCGGAGCTGGGAATGACGTCACACCCGAGTTGACGGCGTTCCGGTTTACAACCTCGCTCGGCCAGCTGAGAACCAGTATAAACAGTATAAACTACAGGTTTCAGTAACTGTTGATACCCCGACAGCCATCTTATTGAACATGATTTATTTTCATCACCAATTATCATAGTAGAACAGCTTTCTCAAGCAGTTTGTAGTCTTGAAACCTGTTTGCACATATTCTGAATGCCTTCGGCAGAATTCAAATGAGCCATTTTAATCTAGATTAATCTAGATTAATTTCAAGATTACAGTGAGATTAATCTAGATAAAAAAAATAATCTATGTCCACCACTATTAGAAACCAAAACCCCTTGGTTAGGTTTGGAAAAACATCACGGTTTGGGTTAAAATAACATTGTTACTTAAGGAATGTTAATGTTAAATAACAAGCACATGTCCACCCCCTCCTCTCCTAACCCTGACTGTTAAATATGCTACACCAGGCTTCCCCCTCTTCCTTGACGCTGACGGGTCTTGACCATGTCTCCATATGTGACAAGTGAGAACAGGTTGGTCTGAAACTACCACGCACAGGGAGGCCCAACATCACATTCTTGCCCCGGGCCCCCAGGAGGGTAATCTGGCGGTAATCTAAATAAACCATGATTTGCCAATCCTTCAACTCCACAGGGGCAACCGCAGTAACTCCTTCTACATCTTTCTAAAGCAGTTTGTTGTTCACTGATGTTCGTGTGTTAATAAAGTTTTCAGCTTTGAACCGTCTGTGTGTCTGCAGGCCGTCCAGTGTCTGCTGGCCGTCCACAGGTTTAAACTGGGCGCTGATTCTGTCACACTCAATCAGGACTACGTCGACCCCGACCTACTGGACGAGGCCACGCCCACATATGAGTAGAGGGGCGGGACTTAAACCCAGATGGATTTGTGTACTTTGTGATGTCATTGTGATGTGTTCATGGACTCATCCTCGGATGAACGCTTCAACATGTGAACAAGAAAAAATAGGTCTAGTCTGATGAAGCTTCACCAGGGGGCGTGTTCTCTCAGGTGTCAGCCAATCACCGTCCAACAGTAATAGTACGCAAAACTGTATGAAAAGATGGCCGCCACGTCTCCACTTCCTCCCTCTGTACAAAATGAAGCCAGAATATCTGGGATTCAGGTGCCGCCATCTTACACTGGTGATGTAGCCAGAGTCTGCACAGTCATGGTCGGGGGTGGAGCTATGGTTAAGAGGTCCCGCCTACACACCCGAACGGCCAAATCACTAGCAGAGCTCAGCTGTCAATCATGATGTGAAACCCCCTCTTATGGAATTAAACCAAATTCATCAGAACGAGCCGCGGCGGCAGAAACAATCTCTGGGGAAAATATATTTGAGCCGTATTGTGATTTTTTAGTTTGGCACATGTCCCATCTGCTAACGTGGAGTGGGCGGGGTTTATGCCACCAGGGAGCGCTCCAGATGTTTTGGCTTCCCTTTTGTAGAGCCGTTGCGTCGTCTGTAGACAGCAGGACATCGGTGTAACGCAGCAGAGGATGCTGGGTCTGTCTATAATACATGTGTCTGTGCAGCTGTAGGTGGATATGAAGTATGAACTTATGAGCGATGACAGTGATGTTTAAAAAAGAAACTCCTTGTTATTTTCTGTCTTAGACTCTAGCGTTGGTTTCACACTTTGACACAGTTGAATTTAGTTACCTGATGTCATATCTGGATTCTGATTGGCTGGAGTGTCCTCACCATCACAACTCCTCCTGCTGGACCTTCCCATCTTGCAGCCAGTTCCATGGTGCTGCCGTCACTTTGGGTTCTTCATATAACGTGACACACTGTGTGTTAGTATTTATGTTCACCTAAGGGACAAACATGTACAGAACACTTTTAATAAATCTACATGGACAACAAACTTTGAAATTACACTTGAGATCTTCATTTTCAATCAATAAGATGTGATGAGATTAAATGGCCTGTGCTGCTGAAAACACTAAGGGTGCTTTCACACCTGGATTGATTTGTTTTGTTCCAGAACAGATACTTTTTTCTGAATTAATTGAATATGTCACTTGTGTTCACACCGCACAGTTGTAAAGCGGTCCATGTCGCACACCCTTCCAGGCCTTTCTTTACTCCAATACTTCACTACCTCATGCGTGCAGGTTGCGTATTCCACTCCATAACCTTAACCCTAACCACTGTGTTCTCACTGCAATCGAACCGCTCCAGGGTTCATGGAATCTAGCTGAGAACACCTCTTCTAGGTGACTTGCTTACTCTTACAATAATACCATAAACATTTCTTTTATTATTATTATATTATATAATAATAATAAAATAAAATCAGACACAGACTTAAGTGTAGACAACACTAACATACACACTCTGAACAATACAGACATGTTGACAAATAGTGCAGTGAGCAGAACGCCAACGATGCAGGTGTATGTACATGTCATATACAGGTACACATACATGTACATATGTACACAGTGCGATGAAGCAGAGTGCAAAGGATGCTGGAATAAATAAGTATTCTGTGCAGGAGTTATGTACTTGAGGTAGGTGGATTGTAAACAGTATCTACAATATGAAAATCTAGCTGACAGGAGTCTGATTAGAGGCAGAGTTACTGGGTTATTGGTCCTGACACTGTTCATCAGAGTGATGGCTTGTGGGAAGAAACTGTTCCTGAGTCTGTTGGTTTTGGTGTACAGAGCTCTGTACCGCCTACCAGAGGGGAGGAGCTGGAACAGGTTGTGTCCGGGGTGAGATGGATCTGCAGTGATGTTTCCTGCCAGTTTCCTGACTCTGGAAAAGTCTCAGTCCTGAATGGAGGGCAGGTTGGTACCAATGATCTTTCTGCAGTCCTGACTGTCCGTTTTAGTCTGCTCCTGATCCAAAACAGGCGTGTGGTTCATTGCGGAACATCTGCGATTCTGCCTGCTGATTCTGAGCCATATGCACAGCTACAGAGTCCGCTGATGCCAAAAAAGTGGCTCCTGGCACAACACAAACTCCATGTAAGGATAAAAACCAACAATAAAGTTGAAAACAGTCAACATTAGAAAGGACTGAGTCAAGGAGAGAGACTGACCAAACTGAACCAGGGTCGGCTTTCATCCTACGAAATATGAAATATGTTTCTTGTTTCACATTTCAGTCTTGTTTCTTTAGAGGAGTTTTATGTCTGTAGGAGTGTTGAAGGGCAGAATACACCATTATTTGAATAGTGAAATGTGTGGAAGTGGTACCAGAGCACCTTAGGCCCAAGATCAATGATTCATTTTGTAAGCATTTAATCTGATTTGAGGCCGCATGTTTTGGACACTCGGGTGAAGAGCAGGGTGGAGATGTCAACTGATCACCATCTGGTGATGAGCTGGTTCAGGGGTTGGGGGAAGGACTCTGGACAGACCTGGTAAGCGCAAACGGGTAGTGTGGGTGAACTGGGAACATCTGGAGGAAAACCCTCTCTGCAAGACCTTCAACTCAAACCTCCAGCAGGGCTTTTGTATTAAAGTGTTGGGGACATTTAAGGCTCAAGTTAGAGTTGTGTCGAAACACTTGGTCCACGAGAAGTGATAATGCACAATACTGGAGTCACGAGAACAAGACAACAAAATGCTCCAATGCTATTTATAAGAAATATTCATTGATGAAATAGGCTGGTCTGTGGTTCCTCCCCAAGAAGATATAATAAGAAAATAAGAAAATATTTATTTATTTATGGTGGAAATACCTTTATTTATATGAAGGGGTACAAAATGAATGTGGCCAGTGACAATTCAATAATATTATCGAATATAAAACAGTAATCAGCAGCTTGTTTTTTTGGCCTAAGTTCCTTTTTTTGGAGAAGGCAGATCTGTTTCTTCTATATTTATTTTATTTTTTTATTTATTTATCCTTTATTTACTCTGCATTTGATGTTTTTCTCAAAGGTTTTTTATTTGTTATTTAACATTTCTGGTTGCAAGCTAATTTTCAGAAAATGCAAAAGCTTTCAAAAAGTGGTGGGAACATGTCCCCAGTGTAAATGAGACCATTGTGGAGAGTGAGGGCCCCTCAGGCCCCTGGCCTGGCCTGGGGGTCTTTATTTCCCACAATATTGAGTCCAAAGATTCTTCTTCTGGTTATCTTCCGAAATCCGGCACTGCCTTCTTCCTCTCGTCTGGGGTTAAGTTCAGGTCCCCCCCGAGCACTATGAAGCCCTGCACACACAACACAGGTGGGTAGTACCAGTAGTATCAGTGCAGTACCAGTAGTATCAGTGTAGTAACAGGTAGTATCAGTGTAGTAACAGGTAGTATCAGTGTAGTGACAAGTAGTATCAGTGTAGTAACAGGTAGTATCTGTGTAGTAAATCTCCTTCCCTTTCCCAGGGAAGGAGAAACATATGTGAATAAATATATTTAATTAAAAAATAATTGTTCTCCCAGAAACTGTTTGTGAGCCCAGAGACTGTTTTCTTCTAGGTGACACTTAATAACTGGGGGGTCCACCCCCAGAAGATTTTGAGCATTAAAGGCTTATTTTCCTGCATTCTGGTGTGCTTTTATTTCTATAAAGGGAAACCTAAAATTCAGCCAGCTGACAATTGGAAATATATAAATATAACCGAATATAATGCAATGAGGTTCTCAAGTTTTTTTTATTGCTTTCACCTGTAGATCAACTTACTGAACATCATCCCTGCTGAGTCAACACAACATGATTCAGTCTGACAGCGGAATATCACTCTTGTAAATGTGTAAACACGGTGATATTAAGGCGTTCACGGTGTGCTCTTTAGAGAAATTAACGCTTTACCATGATTAAACCAAGAAACATGGCGTCCAGTTTCCACTGTAAATTCCATGTGAGTGAAATCTTACAGATAGTACTCTGACTTACTGTCCCATGAAGACAGCACGGAGCTGCGCCTCAAGCAGCTGACGGGAACACTGAAGAGAAGGGTAGATAAGATACAAGCCGTCTTGTCCAGTTGCAGTGGAGTTAACTGGCAGGTTTTAATGTTCCAAACCGCAGGATTTTTGCAAGTAGTTCAAAGTTTAAACTCATATTGTTGTGGATCTTTGGTGTAAATTCGCATTAAAACTTTCATCTCAACAAACGCGTCCCAGATGGCGTTGATGTAGTAACTGATAGCATGGAGTACTGATGTAGTAACTGATAGCATGGAGTACTGATGTAGTAACTGATAGCATGGAGTACTGATGTAGTAACTGATAGCATGGAGTACTGATGTAGTAACTGATAGCATGGAGTACTGATGTAGTAACTGATAGCATGGAGTACTGATGTAGTAACTGATAGCATGGAGTACTGATGTAGTAACTGATAGCATGGAGTACTGATGTAGTAACTGGTAGCATGGAGTACTGATGTAGTAACTGATAGCATGGAGTACTGATGTAGTAACTGGTAGCATAGAGTACTGATGTAGTAACTGATAGCATGGAGTACTGATGTAGTAACTGGTAGCATGGAGTACTGATGTAGTAACTGATAGCATGGAGTACTGATGTAGTAACTGATAGCATGGAGTACTGATGTAGTAACTGGTAGCATGGAGTACTGATGTAGTAACTGATAACATGGAGTACTGATGTAGTAACTGATAGCATGGAGTACTGATGTAGTAACTGGTAGCATGGAGTACTAATGTAGTAACTGGTAGCATAGAGTACTGATGTAGTAACTGGTAGCATAGAGTACTGATGTAGTAACTGGTAGCATAGAGTACTGATGTAGTAACTGGTAGCATGGAGTACTGATGTAGTAACTGATAACATGGAGTACTGATGTAGTAACTGGTAGCATGGAGTACTGATGTAGTAACTGGTAGCATGGAGTACTGATGTAGTAACTGGTAGCATGGAGTACTGATGTAGTAACTGGTAGCATGGAGTACTGATGTAGTAACTGATAACATGGAGTACTGATGTAGTAACTGATAGCATGGAGTACTGATGTAGTAACTGATAGCATGGAGTACTAATGTAGTAACTGGTAGCATAGAGTACTGATGTAGTAACTGGTAGCATGGAGTACTGATGTAGTAACTGGTAGCATGGAGTACTGATGTAGTAACTGGTAGCATGGAGTACTGATGTAGTAACTGGTAGCATGGAGTACTGATGTAGTAACTGATAACATGGAGTACTGATGTAGTAACTGGTAGCATGGAGTACTGATGTAGTAACTGGTAGCATGGAGTACTGATGTAGTAACTGGTAGCATGGAGTACTGATGTAGTAACTGGTAGCATGGAGTAGGAACATATATATTCACAGTATTTCATGCAGTAGAGTGTATTTTCGTGAGTACTCAGACTCACATCCTGGTAGTCGATATGTCCCTGAGAGAAACCCAGTCCTTCAGGCAGAGGGATCAGTACTCCTTTATCAAAGTAGCCTGTGCAAAGACAAACACAGACACACACACACATCAAATGTAGACAGTAAAGTGAATCAGTCTCCTTTAAGTCAATTTAAACTAGTTCAGGCACCTGTTCACAAGTGCCTAGCAGACACCTCCCTGTTCACTGTCTGCAGTGTGAGCCTCACATTGATTCCTCCTGCAGCAAGTACCGTTGACAGTGTAGGCTGCATTCCAGATACATTTAGCTGAATGCAGGTTGTGAAAGAGTGAGGTGTTTTAGTGAGGTATTATAGGGAAGTGTTTTATTAAAGTATGCTAGGGAGGTATTTAAGTGAGGTATTTTAGTGAGGTGTTTTAGTGAGGTGTTTTAGTGCGGTGTTTTAGTGAGGTGTTTAATGAGGCATTTTAGTGAGGTCTTTTTGGGAAGTATTTTATTAAGATGTTTTAGTGAAGTATTTTAGTGAGGTGTTTTAGTGTGGTGTTTCAGTGAGGTATTTTAGGGAGGTTTTTAAGGAGATGTTTTAATGAGGTATTTTAGTGAGGTCTTTTGGGAAGTATTTTATTAAGATGTTTTAGTGAAGTATTTTAGTGAGGTGTTTTAGTGTGGTGTTTCAGTGAGGTATTTTAGGGAGGTTTTTAAGGAGATGTTTTAGTGAAGTATTTTATTGAGATGTTTTAGTGAAGTATTTTAGTGAGGTGTTTTAGTGAGGTATTTTAGGGAGGTTTTTAAGGAGATGTTTTAGTGAAGTATTTTATTGAGGTGTTTTAGTGAAGTATTTTAGTGAGGGGTTTCAGTCAGGTATTTTAGGGAGGTGTTTTAGTGAAGTATTTTATTGAGGGGTTTCAGTCAGGTATTTTAGGGAGCTGTTTTAGTGAAGTATTTTATTGAGGTGTTTTAGTGAAGTATTTTAGTGAGGGGTTTCAGTCAGGTATTTTAGGGAGGTGTTTTAGTGAAGTATTTTAGTGAGGGGTTTCAGTCAGGTATTTTAGGGAGGTGTTTTTGTGAGGTGTTTTAGTGAAGTATTTTAGGGAGGTATTTTAGTGAGGTGTTTTAGTGAAGTATTTTATTGAGGTGTTTTAGTGAAGTATTTTAGTGAGGGGTTTCAGTCAGGTATTTTAGTGAGGTGTTTTAGGGAGGTGTTTTAGTGAAGTATTTTATTGAGGTGTTTCAGTCAGGTATTTTAGGGAGGTGTTTTAGTGAAGTATTTTAGGGAGGTATTTTAGTGAGGTGTTTTAGTGAAGTATTTTATTGAGGTGTTTTAGTGAAGTATTTTAGTGAGGGGTTTCAGTCAGGTATATTAGGGAGGTGTTTTAGTGAAGTATTTTATTGAGGGGTTTCAGTCAGGTATTTTAGGGAGGTGTTTTAGTGAAGTATTTTATTGAGGTGTTTTAGTGAAGTATTTTAGTGAGGGGTTTCAGTCAGGTATTTTAGGGAGGTGTTTTAGTGAAGTATTTTAGTGAGGTGTTTTAGTGAAGAATTTTATTGAGGTGTTTTAGTGAAGTATTTTAGTGAGGGGTTTTAGTGAAGTATTTTAGTGAGGGGTTTCAGTCAGGTATTTTAGGGAGGTGTTTTAGTGAAGTATTTTATTGAGGTGTTTTAGTGAAGTATTTTAGTGAGGGGTTTCAGTCAGGTATTTTAGGGAGGTGTTTTAGTGAAGTATTTTAGTGAGGTGTTTTAGTGAAGAATTTTATTGAGGTGTTTTAGTGAAGTATTTTAGTGAGGGGTTTCAGTCAGGTATTTTAGGGAGGTGTTTTAGTGAAGTATTTTAGTGAGGTGTTTTAGTGAAGTATTTTATTGAGGTGTTTTAGTGAAGTATTTTAGTGAGGGGTTTCAGTCAGGTATTTTAGGGAGGTGTTTTAGTGAAGTATTTTATTGGGGTGTTTTAGTGAAGTATTTTAGGGAGGTATTTTAGTGAGGTGTTTTAGGAGGTATTTTAGGGAGGTGTTTTTGTGAGGTGTTTTAGTGAGGTGTTTTATTCAGGTGTTTTAGTGAAGTATTTTAGGGAGGTGTTTTAGGGAGGAGTTTTATTGAGGTGTTTTAGTGAAGTGTTTTAGGGAGGAGTTTTAGGGAGGTATTTTAGTGAGGTTTTTTAGGGAGGTGTTTTAGTGAGGTATTTTAGGGAGGTGTTTTAGTGAGGTATTTTAGGGAGGTGTTTTAGTGAGGTATATTAGGGAAGTGTTTTAGTGAGGTATTTTAGGGAGGTATTTTAGGGAGGTGTTTTTGTGAGGTGTTTTAGTGAGGTGTTTTATTCAGGTGTTTTAGTGAAGTATTTTAGGGAGGTGTTTTAGGGAGGAGTTTTATTGAGGTGTTTTAGTGAAGTGTTTTAGGGAGGAGTTTTAGGGAGGTATTTTAGTGAGGTTTTTTAGGGAGGTGTTTTAGTGAGGTATTTTAGGGAGGTGTTTTAGTGAGGTATTTTAGGGAGGTGTTTTAGTGAGGTATTTTAGGGAGGTGTTTTAGTGAGGTATATTAGGGAAGTGTTTTAGTGAGGTATTTTAGGGAGGTGTTTTAGTGAGGTATTTTAGGGAGGTGTTTTAGTGAGGTATATTAGGGAAGTGTTTTAGTGAGGTATTTTAGTAAGGTGTGTTAGGGAGGTGTTTTAGTGTGGTAAACCCTGGTTAGGGACATGCTTAAAGTATCAATTCTGCCTGAGACCGACATGTTGGATCAGTGTCACAAATAGGTTCATTTGTGCCAGTGCTCACCACGCAGGAAGCCCTTCAGCTTTTTCGACAGCAATCCATTCAAAGGTTTCACCTGCACACAAACACAGAACACACCGTCAACATTATCACTGTTGTTACAGACTGACAGGAAGGAAGATCCTGAATGTCCAGAAGGTGTCACAGTACAACCGAGCTCCTCCCTGTTTCCCTGCCCAGGTTTGTTTTCTCCCTATATTTTTCAGGTATCTGTTGGAGGGGTTGTTCTCCAGCTCTGGCAGGTGTTTCCTCTCACCTGTTCGTGTCAGTGGCCTACAGCAGCTTTCATATTCTCCGGTCCAGCCTTCCAGTATTTGCCAGATGGTGTGCTCACCTACATGGCAGCTAGTTAGGGCTGAAACTCAGAGTTCCACCTCTCAGAGTTTTTCCCTTATGTTTTCTACCTGCGTGAATGAATGACTTGTATTCTCTCTGCGGACTTGTTTAACTACCCCCGACCCGCATATTTTCTGCCTAGAAATAAACTGTGACCTCTGACCTGCCTCCATCTCCGGTCGTACTTTTGAGTCCTGTTACCTGTACTGCACAACAGACATTTTTACCTGCCGCATCCTGATAGGAGGCCACCGTTCCATTACTGTTCCACAGCACGTATGTCAATAAAAACTACGGGCACAGTATTTATTAAACCTGTGGAGGGGAGTGGATGAACCCCGTAAAAGAGTAATGGAGGTTTTACATACAACCTTGCAACCTTACAACCTGTTTGAATGCAAAGATTCAAATAGAGCGGATCCAGCAGATTCTGCTTTTATACTGAGCCGAGCACCAGTGGGAGCCATTCACAGTTAATTTCTTTCATATTATGAACTTTTTAAATTCAATTTTTAGGATTACTAAGAGGATTCACCTTTACTGACGCTTCTCAGCCAGTCTGCTGCAGAAAGCCAGTGAGTTACTCTGTGATACTACTTCACATTTTTACACAAACCGCATAAAACAGGATCCATGGAACAAGGTTTGCATGAAAGGCTTTGTCCTGAGTGCTGGGGAGGGAACCATCTGAACCCCATGGGTTTATAATACCTGGCTTTACCTGCTGGACTGTTAAGGTGCCACTTTAACGCTGTCCACCAACCTAACCTCCCATGAAGTGAAGGTTTATCAGGACCTCTGGGTTGACAGAACCCAGAGGTCTGTCAAACTGATGCCTCCGAATGGCTCTCCCCACACACACAGGTACAAATCAATCCTCTCCTCACATCAGAGTGTCAAACTGGTGAGGCCGGCAGACGTGGTCATCAACTCTATAAGCGTTTTGGCTTTGAAGGAACCAGCCCGGGTTCTTCTGTTCTACAGTCTCTAAATCTATTAGAACCAAACTGCAAATGTGGAAACTGTTTAAATGATATTATACAGAATATGTTTGCCGGATCTATTGTGTAAACTTGAGCTCCAAGAATTGGATGAAATATGAATTACAAACTGCACAGGCTTCATCTAATTCCAGATTCTCATCATGGGGCCACAGTGCCATCTTGAGGACAAAAGAGGGATAATATGTCACATTTTCTGCCTGTAAAGGAATGTGAAATCCGTCACCATAAACTTATTTTACTTGTCCAGTTAAATATTCATCCATAACCCTTTAAGTAGTTTGTTAGCGTAGAAGTTACATGTTACTGCTAAACAGTCACAACCTTCTAGTTAAGTAATACCCCAACTGCCAATATGCCAATTACTTATACTAGTAAGAGTAAAGTTTAATCTGCGTTTGTTCTGTCCTTTTTTAGCAGCTTTATTATTATCCTGTTTATCAGTAGAAAGTCTTCAGGTCATAGTGAGTCAAAGTTTTCCTTTTCTTCTTGAATCCTGTGACACTTTGTTAATGTGCAGCTTAAACCTTAGACCTGAAAACACAAAACTTGGGCAGTTGGGTTGAACTTTTCTCCCACAGCTCAGGCACACCCTCTGACCTCAAGGTCAAAATAAGCTTTGCATTTCCGCAGTTATCTCAAGAAGGTTTGGCTTTGAGTCTAAATCCTTTTATAACTTGAATATTTCCACTGGAAATGTCAAATGTTGAATTTTTCTGGAGCTGCTTGGACCCCGATCATCGCTGCTGAATATTTGTTTTGAGTTCATACTGCTGTAGTAAACTGGGTCATGTTAACTGGCATAAAGTTCTGCAAGTAATGCACACAATTTGCGATGTATGTGAACGTGCCATAAGAAGTAAAGGGATCGTATCACTGGTTAACATTAGACCTGGCCTTCTATTGGTTTACCGGATTCCTGCAAAAGCAGTACAAGAGCAGAAATCTGAGAGCAATGTTTCACAGAAGCAGCGCGTGTGAGGAGAAGAGCTGCCGCTGAGGCAGGAAATCTTCGCAGCAACAACACATCTGAGTCCAAACTCAGCTGATCCGAACATGAGCTGGGTCTGTCTGGATGGGAGGGCAGGGAAACATTTACAGCATCTGAGCGTGAAATCACATTCTTGAATAAAGACAGGAAAATGATGAGGCTGGTGGGTTCTTACCAGATTGTCTCTGATACTATTTTTGGTGATGATAGTACAGCTGAAAGATAGAAACAAGTTTAGCTTGGATGCTAAAGTGATTCTGTATGCTGTAGAACGTGTGACTGTGTGTATGTGCTTACTCGACGTTGCTTGAAGGGAGAGTCAGATAGTTTCCCTTGATGGCGACCATCATCTGAACCGTACACCTCTGGAGGAGAAAAAGTTTTATGTTCAGCTGTAGAAGAAGAAATACTCTCCTGATGGCCAGACTGGGAGGACAGTTTGTCTGTGTGTCACCAGTCTGGTCCTGGGTCTGACTGTAAAGACTGTCATGTAGGTGCTAGGATGTCTGTCAACTGTCCAAACACTTCAACTCTAAATCAGTTCAGAGCAATTCAGAGCTGCAGTGGGCAGGAAACCAATCAATTAATCGATTTAAACAAAGTCTGTTCATTGACTTAGTTTTTTTATCTCACGCCTCTATAATTCCTCTTGCTCTGTGGGGAAAACCTCAGGGGTTAGTGGGTAAGTACTTTCTCTGATTTTGTCGTGACAGTCTGCGTTTGGTGAGATTTCAGTTTGTTTCGCCTTTTAAGCAAGTGAGAGGTGCTGGTGGGTTTTTGTGTGGGTCTGTCTGTTTGTGTTCTCTGGATTTCTCTCCCTCTCCCTCTCGTTCATGCTTTTCTTCCCCTCCAATGCAAGGGCTGCGTTGGTAGTGCGTGTTGTTTTAGGTACAGGTGAGACACTGACCTCAGATCATGACAGATCCAGAAATATCTATGTGTTTTGGTTGTGTTTGTGTTTTTACCGCTGACACTGAGAGGAGCTGCTCCTGTTCCCTTCCAGCCGGCACTGCGAACACCCGGACTCTGGCTCTGGCAGTGATCGTCACTACATCCCTACGGCTGGTGCTGATGCTCGGCACCTCGGTGACTTCCACTTCAGCAGAGAGGGGATCTGTCAGCCGCAATGGTTGCTATGGAAACACAGCTTTAGTAAGCAGAACAGCGCTGTCAGAAAAGTGCTGATCTCCACCAGGTGTGTCTGGGAGCAGATGGGAGTGCCAAACCTTGCATAGATATAAGTCATTAAAGTAAAGGTCTGACATTAAGGAGACATACACGTGAGAAAACACATTTTTGAGTTGAGGGGATCTTTAAGTAGCCCAGTTAGAAGAGAGGGGCAGGTTTTCAGTGTAATAAAAGCTTGTATCAGCATGTCAGCAGTGAGCTCAGTCTGGTGATATTCCCAAAATGAAAAACACTGGCTACAGCTTTACCTTGTTCTCATTAGGTTTTAAAATACTTTTAGTCATTCAAAGTGACATGGTCAATAAGAGTATTCAAAGAACTGGGATCGCATGGAGAAACAGATATAATTGTATATCATCTGCGTAAAGTGATATTCAGAAAATAGAGGAGGGCCCAGAATGCTTCCTTGGAGAACATCATCAAATAACTGTGACTCACAATCACCTTAACTAACCAATAACTTTATAAACTAGATGTTGGAAATGAATAACACACTCATTTTATTCATCCTTTGAAGACCTTTTTTGCTAATTTCTTTTCGTGCTTACCCTACTCAACTGCAGAGCTCTCAGAGCAGCCTTCAGACCTGCATCAGTCACCTGGTGAGGAGAACAAAGGAGGTTTGTATCAACAGGATCAGCTGAAAAACACACTAAATACACTTTCATACAGTCAAACACATTAGTGGTTAGGTTTTTGAGAGTAAAAGCCTGGGGTGGTGAGCTGTGTGGCTCATTTTGGTGAACCATGTTGGTGGTTTTTGGCTGTTCCCACCATTTCAGTCTGCGCCATGACTCCTGTGCTGTAGACCGACATGATGGCGCTGTTGAAGAGGAACTCAGAGACGCCCACGTAAGCCATCCGGTCACTTTCAATGAAAACTGGATCTGCACCTCTTCTTATTGAACCAACATCAACAGTCTCGCCCTGCCTGAACACCAATCCCTGAAACACAGGTCAGTAAATAGTACAGTGGCGTTATTAACACGCCTGTATACGGGGTTTGTTCTCGTGGTGTGCAGACAGTGGAAATGCTCAGTTTGTTTCTCACTTTGAAAGGCACATCGAGGAATGTGGAGGTCACTGTGACGTTTCCGCTTAGAGAGTTGTCAATGCTGATGTCTTTGTACAGAGTCATCGCCATGGAGATGTTCTCCAACATGGAGTTCACTTGAGGAACAGCATACCTCTGAACAGCAGGACAGAACTGAAGAAAGACAGACAGTGTTGGTGTCTCCTTCTGGTCAATGGAGGGGCAGCAGTGTTAAAAAGCTCTACATAGATTACATAGAGTATGTGGTGATTTGTAATATGCATATAAGCACACTCGCAGCCAATCAAGTCTCTGATCTCATCGCTCTGAAACAACCTGTTTTTTTAAAGGTTCCTCAACTGACTCAACTTACTACAAATTGTCAACATGTCTCTCCTCTCAGGTTTTTTCCCACATGCCCTGAAAACTGCAGTAATTAAGCCACTCTTCCCAGATAGCAAATTTGCTGTGGCCCGGATCCGGCCCACACCTGACACGTTCATCTGGCCCACATACCGCGTGGAATGATGGCACTTGGGCGGTCCACTCCTGTTTGCCAGATCTGGGCCGCAAGCGAGCCGCAACCATGCCGCATGTCAACCACAAACAAACCAAATAAACCAGAACTGGCCCTAATCTGGGCCACAGGCTATTTTTATTCTGGCCCAGATGTGGCCCAGATTCCATATTCTCATTCGGCCCACATACCGCGTGGAATGATGGCACTTGGGCGGTCCACTCCTGTTTGCCAGATCTGGGCCGCAAGCCAGCCGCAACCATGCCGCATGTCAACCACAAACAAACCAAATAAACCAGAACTGGCCCTAATCTGGGCCACAGGCTATTTTTATTCTGGCCCAGATGTGGCCCAGATTCCATATTCTCATTCGGCCCACATACCGCTTGGAATGATGGCACTTGGGCGGTCCACTCCTGTTTGCCAGATCTGGGCCGCAAGTGAACCGCAACCATGCCGCATGTCAACCACAAACAAACCAAATAAACCAGAACTGGCCCTAATCTGGGCCACAGGCTATTTTATTCTGGCCCAGATGTGGCCCAGATTCCATATTCTCATTCGCCCACATACCGCTTGGAATGATGGCACTTAGGCGGTCCACTCCTGTTTGCCAGATCTGGGCCACAAGTGAACCGCAACCATGCCGCATGTCAACCACAAACAAACCAAATAAACCAGAACTGGCCCTAATCTGGGCCACAGGGTATTTTTATTCTGGCCCAGATTCCATATTCTCATCCGGCCCACATACCGCGTGGAATGATGGCACTTGGGCGGTCCACTCCTGTTTGCCAGATCTGGGCCACAAGTGAACCGCAACCACGCCGCATGTCAACCACAAACAAACCAAATAAACCAGAACTGGCCCTAATCTGGGCCACATGGTATTTTTATTCTGGCCCAGATTCCATATTCTCATCCGGCCCACATACCGCGTAGAATGATGGCACTTGGGCGGTCCACTCCTGTTTGCCAGATCTGGGCCACAAGTGAACCGCAACCACGCCGCATGTCAACCACAAACAAACCAAATAAACCAGAACTGGCCCTAATCTGGGCCACAGGCTATTTTTATTCTGGTCCAGATTCCATATTCTCATCCGGCCCACATACCGCGTGGAAGGATGGCACTTGGGCGGTCCACTCCTGTTTGCCAGATCTGGGCCACAAGTGAACCGCAACCATGCCGCATGTCAACCACAAACAAACCAAATAAACCAGAACTGGCCCTAATCTGGGCCACATGGTATTTTTATTCTGGCCCAGATTCCATATTCTCATCCGGCCCACATACCGCGTAGAATGATGGCACTTGGGCGGTCCACTCCTGTTTGCCAGATCTGGGCCACAAGTGAACCGCAACCACGCCGCATGTCAACCACAAACAAACCAAATAAACCAGAACTGGCCCTAATCTGGGCCACAGGCTATTTTTATTCTGGTCCAGATTCCATATTCTCATCCGGCCCACATACCGCTGTGGAATGATGGCACTTAGGCGGTCCACTCCTGTTTGCCAGATCTGGGCCACAAGTGAACCGCAACCACGCCGCATGTCAACCACAAACAAACCAAATAAACCAGAACTGGCCCTAATCTGGGCCACAGGCTATTTTATTCTGGTCCAGATTCCATATTCTCATCCGGCCCACATACCGCGTGGAAGGATGGCACTTGGGCGATCCACTCCTGTTTGCCAGATCTGGGCCACAAGTGAACCGCAACCATGCCGCATGTCAACCACAAACAAACCAAATAAACCAGAACTGGCCCTAATCTGGGCCACAGGCTATTTTTATTCTGGCCCACATTTGGGCCACATTACATTACATACTGTCATCCGGCCCACATACCGCATGGAATGATGGCACTTGGGCGGTCCACTCCTGTTTGCCAGATCTGGGCCACAAGTAGGTCAGTAACCATGCCACATGTCAACCACTGAACAAACCAAATAAACCAGAACTGGACCAAATCTGTCCAACAGTTCACATTTATTCTGGCCCAGGTCTGGCCCACACTCATGTTAGTGTGTATGTATGTTTGTGTACATACACACACACATACATACACACATTTACATACATAAAGTACACTGTACACACCAATTCACTCACTCAACTTGAAAAAAATTGTGGAAACTGCTTGCACACAAAACCCTTAAGTTACGCCTAACACAAAATAATTGTCACATGAACCTTGTCCAGAAATCTAAATCAAAAATATTTAAAATATTATAGAATACAAAATCCATGGTTGTGTAAGAAAACATCTAGACATTATGGTCTAAAGTGTATCTTTTTATTTAGCAAACTGTAGAAACATGACACTGCATTGAACTCTAAGGGCCAGAATCAAGGCTATAGTAGCTTAACATCTCAACATTTATGCAAGTACTTTTCTTACACTATTTTTGTAGTTTACAGTTTTGGCATTGTGTTTTAAAGACAATAGTAGTTTCAGTTTTACTCTATCCACATTTAGCAGGATTTCCTGAGTGAACTTGTATTATAAATCTAGCCTTTTGAGCACTCAGACTGGATAACATACAGCCATACAAATACAGTAGTACATCAGGCTAACAATCAGTCCAGTGAAAGACAACCTGATCCTGCAGGAAGACCTTGACTTCAGATGGTATGGCATCATCTTTACAGTCAGCAGTGACTTGTGCAATGGTAGGACCTCGGTTGGCACGCTCCTGGAAAATATGCCCAAAATGTACAATTACAAACCACTTAACCCCTAGTGCGATCTCTGACATGTATAGCAATTGTAAGTTGCTGTGGATAAAAGCGTCAGCTAAATGAATAAATGTTAATGTTAACATCATGCAAACTCCTCATAGAAGACCACAGCTGACCAGGACCAGGCACAATGACAATCCAATTTGCGTGACACTACAGTATAATTTAATCATGACTGGATAAAAAAAA
>JALXJV020000007.1:327820-343709 GCA_024633595.2 Lepomis macrochirus
CAGTGTAACACACACAGAGAGAGTGTAACACACAGAGAGACTGTAACACACAGAGAGACACTGTAACACACACAGAGAGATGTAACACACAGAGACACTGTAACACACAGAGACACTGTAACACAAACAGAGACACTGTAACACAAACAGAGACACTGTAACACACACACAGAGACACACTGTAACACACAGAGACACTTGTAACACACAGAGACACTGTAACACACAGAGAGACACTGTAACACACAGAGACACTGTATCACACAGAGACACTGTAACACACAGAGACACTGTAACTGTGACACACAGAGACACTATGACACACAGAGACACTGTAACACACACAGAGAGAGTGTAACACACAGAGACACTGTAACACACAGAGACACTGTAACACAAACAGAGACACTGTAACACAAACAGAGACACTGTAACACACACAGAGACACACTGTAACACACAGAGACACTGTAACACACAGAGAGACACTGTAACACACAGAGACACTGTAACACACAGAGACACTGCAACACACAGAGAGACACTGTAACACACAGAGACACTGTAACACACAGAGACACTGTAACACACAGAGACACTGTAACACACAGAGAGACACTGTAACACACAGAGACACTGTAACACACAGAGACACTGTAACACACAGAGAGACACTGTAACACACAGAGACACTGTAATACACAGAGACACTGTAACACAAACAGAGAAACTGTAACACAAACAGAGACACTGTAACACACACAGAGACACTGTAACACAAACAGAGAAACTGTAACACAAACAGAGACACTGTAACACACACAGAGACACTGTAACACACAGAGACACGGTAACACACAGAGACACTGTAACACAAACAGAGACACTGTAACACACAGAGAGACACTGTAACACACAGAGACACTGTAACACACAGAGACACTAAGACACAACCAGACACTGTAACACACAGAGACACTGTAACACACAGAGAGACACTGTAACACACAGAGACACTGTAACACACACAGAGACACTGTAACACAAACAGAGAAACTGTAACACAAACAGAGACACTGTAACACAAACAGAGAAACTGTAACACAAACAGAGACACTGTAACACACACAGAGACACTGTAACACACAGAGACACTGTAACACACAGAGACACTGTAACACACACAGAGACACTGTAACACACAGAGAGACACTGTAACACACAGAGACACTGTAACACACAGAAACACTGTAACACAAATAGAGACACTGTAACACACAGAGACACTGTAACACACAGAGACACTGTAACACAAATAGAGACACTGTAAACACACAGAGACACTGTAACACGAGAGACACTGTAACACCAGAGACACTGTAACACACAGAGACACAGTAACACACAGAGACACTGTAACACAAACAGAGACACTGTAACACACACAGAGACACTGTAACACACAGAGAGACACTGCAACACACAGAGACACTGTAACACGTAGAGACACTGTAACACGAGAGACACTGTAACACTGAGACACTGTAACACACAGAGACACTGTAACACACTAAGACACACTGTAACACACAGAGAGACACTGTAACACACAGAGAGACACTGTAACACACAGAGAGACACTGTAACACACAGAGACACTACTGTAACACACAGAGAGACACTGTAACACACAGAGACACTGTAACACACAGAGACACACTGTAACACACAGAGACACTGTAACACACAGACACTGCAACACACGAGACACTGTAACACACAGAGACACTGTAACACACAGAGACACACTGTAACACACAGAGGACACTGTAACACACAGAGACACAAACACACAGAGACACTGTAACACACAGAGACTGTAACACACAGAGAGACACTGTAACACACAGAGAGACACTGTAACACACACGAGAGAGTGTAACACACACAGAGACACTGTAACACACAAGAGAGACACTGTAACACACACAGAGACACACTGTAACACACAGAGACACTGTAACACACGAGACACTGTAACACACAGAGACACTGTAACACACAGAGACACTGTAACACACAGAGACACTGTAACACACAGAGACACTAAGACACAACCAGACACTGTAACACACAGAGACACTGTAACACACAGAGAGACACTGTAACACACAGAGACACTGTAACACACAGAGACACTGTAACACAAACAGAGAAACTGTAACACAAACAGAGACACTGTAACACACACAGAGACACTGTAACACACAGAGACACAGTAACACACAGAGACACTGTAACACACAGAGACACAGTAACACACAGAGACACTGTAACACAAACAGAGACACTGTAACACACACAGAGACACTGTAACACACAGAGAGACACTGTAACACACAGAGACACTGTAACACACAGAGACACAGTAACACACAGAGACACTGTAACACACAGAGACACTGTAACACACACAGAGACACTGTAACACACGAGAGACACTGTAACACACAGACACTGTAACACACAGAGACACTGTAACACAAATAGAGACACTGTAACACACAGAGACACTGTAACACACAGAGACACTGTAACACAGAGACACTGTAACACACTAGAGACACTGTAACACACAGAGAGACACTGTAACACACACAGAGACACTGTAACACATAGAGACACTGTAACACACAGACACACTGTAACACGAGACACTGTAACACGAGACACTGTAACACACAGAGACACTGTAACACTAGATACACTGTACACACAGAGACACTGTAACACACTACAGACACACTGTAACACACAGAGACACTAGAACACACACAGAGACACTGTAACACACAGAGACACTGTAACACACGAGACACTGCAACACAGAGACACTGCAACACCAGAGACACTGTAATCACACGAGACACACTGTAACACACAGAGACACTGTGAACACACAGAGACACACATGTAACACACAGAGACACTGTAACACACACAGAGACACTGCAACACACAGACACTGCAACACACACGAGACACTGAACACACAGAGACACTGTAACACACAGAGACACTGTAACACACTGAGACACCTGTAACACACAGAGACACTGAACACAGAGACACTGTAACACACAGAGACACTCTGAACACCACACAGAGACACTGCACATACACACAGACACTGAACACACAGGACACTGTAACACACAGAGACACTGAACACACAGAGGTAGACACTGTAACACAGAGCACTGCTGCAACACACAGAGACACTGTAACACACGGGAGACACTGTAACACACAGAGACACACCAACATATCACACAGACACTGCAACACACAGAGACACTAGAGACACTAACGACACAGAGACACTGTACACACAGAGACACTGCAACACCAGACATCTGTAACCTAGGAGACATGGTGAGACACTAAGACACAGAGAGACACTGGACACAAACATGGACAGCCCCTAAGACACACAGGGACACTGCTGAACACACAGGACACTGTAACACACAGGACACAGACACTACAGAACACACAGAGACACTGAACACACAGAGACATGAACAACACTGACCGGACACTGCAACACAGAGACACTGAGACACGTAAGACAGGACACTGCAAACACCAGAGACACTGTAACACAGACATGAACACACAGACACAACATCACAGACACTACAGACACCAACAGACAGACACTGAGACACAGCAACAGCAGACACTCAAATCATCAATAGAGACACTGCAACACACTAGAGACATCACTGAACACACAGACACTAGAGACACTAGACACACATCAGACACACTGCACACACAGAGAGACACTGTAACACACAGAGACACTCCAGACACACAGAGACACACTGTAACATCACAGAGACACACTAACACACAGAGACACTGCACACACTAGTAATCACTGCAACACACAGAGACACTGTAACACACAGAGAACACTGAACACACAGAGACACCGTAACACACAGAGAGACACTGTAACACACAGATACTACTTAGACACACACTAGAGACACTGAACAACAGAGACACTCAAGACACACACAGAGACACTGTACACACAGAGAGACACTGTAACACACACAGAGACACTGTAACACACAGAGACACACCAACACACAGCACAGACACTGTAACACACAGAGAGACACTGCAACACACAGAGACACTGTAGCAACACACAGAGACACTGTAACACACAGAGAGACACTGTAACACACAGAGACACTAAGACACAACCAGACACTGTAACACACAGAGACACTGTAACACACAGAGAGACACTGTAACACACAGAGACACTGTAACACACAGAGACACTGTAACACAAACAGAGAAACTGTAACACAAACAGAGACACTGTAACACACACAGAGACACTGTAACACACAGAGACACAGTAACACACAGAGACACTGTAACACACAGAGACACAGTAACACACAGAGACACTGTAACACAAACAGAGACACTGTAACACACACAGAGACACTGTAACACACAGAGACACTGTAACACACAAGAGACACTGTAACACACAGAGACACAGTAACACACAGAGACACTGTAACACAAACAGAGACACTGTAACACACACAGAGACACTGTAACACACAGAGAGACACTGTAACACACAGAGACACTGTAACACACAGAGAGACACTGTAACACAAATAGAGACACTGTAACACACAGAGACACTGTAACACACAGAGACACTGTAACACAAATAGAGACACTGTAACACACAGAGACACTGTAACACACAGAGACACTGTAACACATACAGACACTGTAACACTAAGACACACTGTAACACACAGAGAGACACTGTAACACACACAGAGACACTGTAACACAAATAGAGACACTGTAACACACAGACACACTGAACACCAGAGACACTGTAACACACAGAGACACTGTAACACACAGACACACTGTAACACACAGAGACACTGTAACACACAGAGACACTGTAACACACTAAGACACACTGTAACACACAGAGACACTGTAACACACAGAGAGACACTGTAACACACAGACACACTGTAACACAAGACACTGTAACACACAGAGACACTGCAACACACAGAGACACTGTAACACACAGAGACACTGTAACACACAGAGACACACTGTAACACACAGAGACACTGTAACACACAGAGAGACACTGTAACACACACAGAGACACTGTAACACACACAGAGACACTGTAACACACAGAGACACTGACACACAGAGCACACAGAGACACTGTAACACACAGAGACACTGTAACACACAGAGACACTGTAACACACAGAGACACTGTAAACACACAGAGACACTGTAACACACAGAGACACTGTAACACACAGAGAGACACTGTAACACACACACAGAGACACTGTAACACACAGAGACACTGTAACACACAGAGACACTGTAACACACAGAGACACTGTAACACAGAGACACTGTAACACACAGAGACACTGTAACCACACAGAGACACTGTAACACACAGAGACACTGTAACACACAGAGAGACACTGTAACACACAGAGACACTGTAACACAGACTTTAACAGAGACACTGTAACACACAGGAGACACTGTAACACACAGAGACACTGTCAGACACTTACAGAGACACTGCAACACACAGAGACACTGTAACACACAGAGACACTGTAACACAGAGACACACTGTAACTGACACAGAGACACTGTAACACACAGCAGACACTGTAACACACAGAGACACTGTAACACACAGGAGACACAGTAACACACAGAGACACTGTAACAACACAGAGACACTGTAACACACACAGAGACACTGTAACACACAGAGACACTGTAACACACTGAGAGACACTGAACACACAGAGACACTGTGACACACAGAAGACACTGTGAACACACACAGAGACACTGTAACACACGAGACACTGTAACACACAGAGACACTGTAACACACAGAGACACTGTAACACACAGAGACACTGTACACACAGAGACATCTGTAACACACAGACACTGACACTGAACACATCAGAGACACTGTACACACACAGAGACACTGTAACACACATGAGACACTGTAACACCTCAGAGACACTGTAACACATACAGAGACACTGTAACACATGAGACACTGTAACACTCACAGAGACACTGTAACACGCAGAGACATCTGTAACACACAGACATTGACACACTAGAGACACTGATACACTGTAACACATTGAGACACTGTAACACACAGAACACACCAGACACTGAACACACATCTGTACACCGAGAGACATCACAAACACTACTAGAGACACACTGTAACACACAGAGACACTGTAACACAGAGACATCATGAGACACTGTAACACACAGAGACACTGTAACACACAGAGACACACTGTAACACACAGGACACTGCAACACACACAGAGACACTGTAACTTACACAGGACACTGCAACACACAGAGACACTGTAACACACAGAGAGACACTGTAACACACAGAGACACTGTAACACACAGAGACACTGTAACACACAGAGAGACACTGTAACACACAGAGAGACACTGTAACACACAGAGACACTGTAACACACACAGAGAGACACTGTAACACACACAGAGACACTGTAACACACCAGAGACACTGTAACACACAGAGACACTGTAACACACAGAGACACTGTAACACACAGAGAGACACTGTAACACACAGAGAGACACTGTAACACACACAGAGACACTGTAACACACAGAGACACTGTAACACACAGAGAGACACTGTAACACACAGAGAGACACTGTAACACACAGAGACACACTGTAACACACAGAGACACTGTAACACACAGAGACACTGCAACACACAGAGACACTGTAACACACAGAGACACTGTAACACACAGAGACACACTGTAACACACAGAGAGACACTGTAACACACAGAGACACTGTAACACACAGAGAGACACTGTAACACACAGAGAGACACTGTAACACACACAGAGACACTGTAACACAAACAGAGACACTAAGACACACAGAGAGACACTGTAACACACAGAGACACTGTAACACACAGAGACACTGTAACACACAGAGACACTGTAACACACAGAGACACACTGTAACACACAGAGAGACACTGTAACACACAGAGACACTGTAACACACAGAGAGACACTGTAACACACAGAGACACTGTAACACACACAGAGACACTGTAACACACAGAGAGACACTGCAACACACAGAGAGACACTGTAACACACAGAGACACTGTAACACGCAGAGACACTGTAACACACAGAGACACTGTAACACACTAAGACACACTGTAACACACAGAGAGACACTGTAACACACAGAGAGACACTGTAACACACAGAGACACACTGTAACACACAGAGACACTGTAACACACAGAGACACTGCAACACACAGAGACACTGTAACACACAGAGACACTGTAACACACAGAGACACACTGTAACACACAGAGACACACTGTAACACACAGAGACACTGTAACACACAGAGAGACACTGTAACACACACAGAGACACTGTAACACACACAGAGACACTGTAACACAAACAGAGACACTAAGACACACAGAGAGATACTGTAACACACAGAGACACTGTAACACACAGAGAGACACTGTAACACACAGAGACACTGTAACACACAGAGAGACACTGTAACACACAGAGACACTGTAACACACAGAGAGACACTGTAACACACACAGAGACACTGTAACACACACAGAGACACTGTAACACACAGAGACACTGTAACACACACAGAGACACTGTAACACACAGAGACACTGTAACACACAGGAGACACTGTAACACACAGAGACACTGTAACACACAGAGAGACACTGTAACACACAGAGACACACTGTAACACACAGAGACACTGTAACACACAGAGACACTGCAACACACAGAGACACTGTAACACACAGAGACACTGTAACACACAGAGAGACACTGTAACACACAGAGAGACACTGTAACACACACAGAGACACTGTAACACAAACAGAGACACTAAGACACACGAGAGACACTGTAACACACAGAGACACTGTAACACACAGAGACACTGTAACACACAGAGAGACACTGTAACACACAGAGAGACACTGTAACACACAGAGAGACACTGTAACACACAGAGAGACACTGTAACACACAGAGACACTGTAACACACAGAGAGACACTGTAACACACAGAGACACTGTAACACACACAGAGACACTGTAACACACAGAGAGACACTGCAACACACAGAGAGACACTGTAACACACAGAGACACCATAGAATAATAATTCTTGCAGGCGGACATCTTGTCCCTTTGTGCTGCAGCTCAGTTTGTTTGGCCTCGCAGCATCAAGCTGTGCATGCATCATGCTGCATCATGAGTGATGCAGCATGATGCTACGGCCACTCATTATGCTGAGTGATGCAGAGACGTTACTAAAGGAAAGGCCGGACCACAATCCAGCTGTGTTCAGTTCAGTACAGGTTTTTGTTGGAGATTTGGACTCTCTTTGGGCTGGACTATTCACTATTCAATGAAGTACCTGCTGTATTTGTGTTTCTGCAGTGACAGATGTTGGCCTGGAGGTTCTGCAGATGCTGGTTAACAAACCCTTTGCAGACTTCACGGTGGCAGACGGACGCTTGAAGGGCACCATTAGAAGGTAAGAAAATATTGTTTTTGTGAATATATCTTTGATTTTTGTTTCATTATATTGTCTTTTATTTTTGTTTATTGTTTGTGTTTGTTATTTCTCTTTCTTTCCTGTTGTGTCTGTGCATTATGCTTTGTGTTCCAGCTGTTAACAGTGGCAGTCTCCCGTCATTTCAAGACAAACAGCATTATGTGATTTAGAGGATCTTACTGACAGATCATTGTTTGCTGCTGTGAAATGAATGTATGAGAACATGTTCTGTTGTTTATTCGCATAATAAAAAGTACAGCCCAAAGAAAAGATCAGAGAACGCAGGAAGTTCCATATTTATTGACCACAGAATGAGAATGTGTTGACTTTACGCCCACGTGAGGTGAAACTTGCCTCTGCCACAGTGGACTGGGTTCTATGTTCATAACAGCTGAATAGGTACATGATTAAATGAAGGACAACAAAGTGTTTAAAGAATCAAATCCCAAACTCAGCAGCTCAGAATCTATTGGAGCATTTTCAGCAGAAGGAGGTGATTCTTTATTTATCATTTAAAATGTTTTAAATGTTTCTCTTCCTCCTCCTCCTCCTCCTCCTTCTCCTCCACAGGTTGACGCTGACACGCCTAGATCCAGATCAGGTTGGTCTCAGTTTCCAACAAGGTTCAGGTCTCCAGTTTGAGATCAGGAACCTGAACTTCGCTGGAGACCTTGAGCGGGAAGTCAACCCGCGCTAGTGAGAGAATTTAGCACGCCTAAAATGTCAGATCGACTTTAGCCAATTCACATTTCAGCTCAAAGCAGCTTTAGTCCTGCAGCTGTGATGTTTGTACTGAAGTCATTATTTTACACCCTACAGCCAGTTTGAGGTGAATTGAATTTAATTACTTAACATTATAGCGTTACTTTTATTACTTAATATTATAGCATTACTTTTAATTAATTAATATTATAGCATTACTTTTAATTAATTAATATTATAGCATTACTTTTAATTATTAATGCCTTTAGGCTTCACGAGGAAACATTCCTGCCTGTAAAGCGGCCAAAATGACCATGAAATCCAAAATGGAATCGCTCCCTGGGGATTATTTATATATTATATTTATATATTAACACAAACAGAGAAACTGTAACACAAACAGAGACACTGTAACACACACAGAGACACTGTAACACACAGAGACACTGTAACACACAGAGACACTGTAACACACACAGAGACACTGTAACACACAGAGAGACACTGTAACACACAGAGACACTGTAACACACAGAAACACTGTAACACAAATAGAGACACTGTAACACACAGAGACACTGTAACACACAGAGACACTGTAACACAAATAGAGACACTGTAACACACAGAGACACTGTAACACTCAGAGACACTGTAACACGCAGAGACACTGTAACACACAGAGACACAGTAACACACAGAGACACTGTAACACAAACAGAGACACTGTAACACACACAGAGACACTGTAACACACAGAGAGACACTGTAACACACAGAGACACTGTAACACACAGAGACACTGTAACACACAGAGACACTGTAACACTAGAGACACTGTAACACACAGAGACACTGTAACACACTAAGACACACTGTAACACACAGAGAGACACTGTAACACACAGAGAGACACTGTAACACACAGAGAGACACTGTAACACACAGAGACACACTGTAACACACAGAGAGACACTGTAACACACAGAGAGACACTGTAACACACAGAGACACACTGCAACACACAAGAGACACTGTAACACACAGACACTGCAACACACAGAGACACTGTAACACACAGAGACACTGTAACACACAGAGACACACTGTAACACACAGAGAGACACTGTAACACACAGAGACACTGCAACACACAGAGACACTGTAACACACAGAGAGACTGTAACACACAGAGAGACACTGTACACACAGAGAGACACTGTAACACACACAGAGAGAGTGTAACACACAGAGACACTGTAACACACAGAGAGACACTGTAACACACACAGAGACACACTGTAACACACAGAGACACTGTAACACACAGAGACACTGTAACACACGAGAGACACTGTAACACACAGAGACACTGTAACACACAGGAGACACTGTAACACACAGAGACACTAAGACACAACCAGACACTGTAACACACAGAGACACTGTAACACACAGAGACACTGTAACACACAGAGACACTGTAACACACACAGAGACACTGTAACACAAACAGAGAAACTGTAACAACACAACAGAGACACTGTAACACACAGAGACACAGTCAACACACAGAGACACTGTAACACACAGAGACACTGTAACACACAGAGACACTGTAACACAAACAGAGACACTGTAACACACACAGAGACACTGTAACACACAGAGAGACACTGTAACACACAGAGAGACACTGTAACACACAGAGACACAGTAACACACAGAGACACTGTAACACAAACAGAGACACTGTAACACACACAGAGACACTGTAACACACAGAGAGACACTGTAACACACAGAGACACTGTAACACACAGAGACACTGTAACACAAATAGAGACACTGTAACACACAGAGACACTGTAACACACAGAGACACTGTAACACGCAGAGACACTGTAACACACTAAGACACACTGTAACACACAGAGAGACACTGTAACACACACAGAGACACTGTAACACAAATAGAGACACTGTAACACACAGACACACTGTAACACATGAGACACTGTAACATCTAGAGACACTGTAACACACAGAGACACTGTAACACGCAGAGACACTGTAACACACAGAGACACTGTAACACACTAAGACACCTGTAACACACAGAGAGACACTGTAACACACAGAGAGACACTGTAACACACAGAGACACACTGTAACACACAGAGACACTGTAACACACAGAGACACTGCAACACACAGAGACACCTGTAACACACAGAGACACTGTAACACATCAGAGACACACTGTAACACACAGAGACACTGTAACACACAGAGACACTGTAACACACACAGAGACACTGTAACACACACAGAGACACTGTAACACACAGAGACACTAAGACACACAGAGAGATACTGTAACACACAGAGACACTGTAACACACAGAGAGACACTGTAACACACAGAGACACTGTAACACACAGAGAGACACTGTAACACACAGAGACACTGTAACACACAGAGACACTGTAACACACACAGAGACACTGTAACACACACAGAGACACTGTAACACACAGAGACACACTGTAACACACACAGAGACACTGTAACACACAGAGAGACACTGTAACACACACAGAGACACTGTAACACACAGAGACACTGTAACACACAGAGAGACACTGAACACACAGAGACACACTGTAACACACAGAGACACTGCAACACACAGAGACACTGTAACACACAGAGACACTGTAACACACAGAGACACACTGTAACACACAGAGAGACACTGTAACACACAGAGACACTGTAACACACAGAGAGACACTGTAACACACAGAGAGACACTGTAACACACACAGAGACACTGTAACACAAACAGAGACACTACAGACACACAGAGACACTGTAAACACAGAGACACTGTAACACAGAGACACTGTAACACACAGAGACACTGCAACACAGAGACACTGTAACACACAGAGACACTGTAACACACAGAGAGACACTGTAACACAGAGAGACACTGTAACACACAGAGACACTGAACACACAGAGACACTGTAACACAGAGACACTGTAACACACACAGAGACACTGTAACACACACAGAGACACTGCAACACACACAGAGACACTGTAACACACAGAGACACTGTAACACTAGAGACACTGTAACACACAGAGACACTGTAACACACACTAAGACACACTGTACCACAGAGACACTGTAACACACAGAGAGACACTGTAACACACTAGAGACACACTGCAACACACAGACACTGCAACACACTAGGACACTGAACACACAGAGACACTAGAACACACAGAGACACTGTAACACACAGACACACTGTAACACACAGAGACACTGTAACACACAGAGACACTGTAACACACACGAGACACTGTAACACACACAGAGACACTGTAACAAACAGAGACACTAAGACACACAGAGAGATACTGAACACACAGAGACACTGAACACACAGAGACACTTGTAACACACAGAGACACACTGTACACACAGAGACACGTGAACACACAGACACTGCAACACACAGAGACACTGTACACACAGAGACACTGTAACACACAGAGACACACTGTAACACAAGAGAGACACTGTAACACACAGAGACACTGTAACACAGAGACACTGTAACACACAGAGACACTGTAACACACAGAAGACTGTAACACACAGAGACACTGTAACACACAGAGACACTGTAACACACACAGAGAGTGTAACACACAGAGACACTGTAACACACAGAGACACTGTAACACACACAGACACACTGTAACACACAGAGACACTGTAACACACAGAGACACTGTAACACACAGAGACACTGTAACACACAGAGACACTGTAACACACAGAGACACTGTAACACACAGAGACACTGTAACACACAGAGACACTAAGACACAACCAGACACTGTAACACACAGAGACACTGTAACACACAGAGACACTGAACACACAGAGACACTGCACCACACAGAGACACTGTAACACAAACAGAGAACTGCAACACAAACAGAGACACTGTAACTCAGAGACACTGTAACACACAGAG
This sequence comes from Lepomis macrochirus, assembly GCA_024633595.2. NCBI lineage: Eukaryota > Metazoa > Chordata > Actinopteri > Centrarchiformes > Centrarchidae > Lepomis > Lepomis macrochirus. The sequence goes on from JALXJV020000007.1 coordinate 341,387, forward strand.
ACACTAAAACACAGAGACACTGTAACACACAGAGACACTGTAACACAGAGACACTGTAACACACACAGAGACACTGTAAACAAACAGAGACACTGTAACACAAACAGAGACACTGTAACACACAGAGACACACTGTAACACACAGAGAGCACTGTAACACACAGAGACACAGTAACACACAGAGACACTGTAACACAAACAGAGACACTGTAACACACACAGAGACACTGTAACACACAGAGAGACACTGTAACACACAGAGACACTGTAACACACAGAAACACTGTAACACAAATAGAGACACTGTAAACAATACAGAGACACTGTAACACACAGAGATCACTGTAACACAAATAGAGACACTGTAACACACAGAGACACTGTAACACACAGAGACACTGTAACACATAGAGACACCTGTAACACACTAAGACACTGTAACACACAGAGACACTGTAACACACACAGAGACACTGTAACACAATAGAGACACTGTAACACACAGACACACTGTACACACGAGACACTGTAACACCAGAGACACTGTAACACACAGAGACACTGTAACACGCAGAACACTGTAACACACAGAGACACTGTAACACACTAAGACACACTGTAACACACAGAGACACTGTAACACACAGAGAGACACTGTAACACACAGAGACACACTGTAACACACAGAGACACTGTAACACACAGAGACACTGCAACACACAGAGACACTGTAACACACTAGAGACACTGTAACACACAGAGACACACTGTAACACACAGAGACACTGTAACACACAGAGACACTGTAACACACAGAGACACTGTAACACACAGAGACACTGTAACACAAACAGAGACACTAAGACACACAGAGAGATGCTGAACACACAGAGACACTGTAACACACAGAGAGACACTGTAACACACAGAGACACTGTAACACACAGAGAGACACTGTAACACACAGAGACACTGTAACACACAGAGACACTGTAACACACACAGAGACACTGTAACACACACAGAGACACTGTAACACACAGAGACACTGTAACACACAGAGAGACACTGTAACACACAGAGAGACACTGTAACACACAGAGACACTGTAACACACACAGAGACACTGTAACACACAGAGACACTAAAACACACAGAGACACTGTAACACACAGAGACACTGTAACACACAGAGAGACACTGTAACACACAGAGACACTGTAACACACAGAGACACACTGTAACACACAGAGACACTGTAACACACAGAGACACTGCAACACACAGAGACACTGTAACACACAGAGACACTGTAACACACAGAGCACACTGTAACACACAGAGAGACACTGTAACACACAGAGACACTGTAACACACAGAGACACAGTAACACACAGAGACACTGTGAACACACAGAGACATGTAACACAGACACGCAGAGACACTGTAACACAAACAGAGCACACTGTAACACACAGAGAGACACTGTAACACAGAGACACTGTAACACACAGAGACACAGTAACACACAGAGACACTGTAACACAACAGAGACACTGTAACACACACAGAGACACTGTAACACACAGAGACACTGTAACACACAGAGACACTGTAACACACAGAGAGCACTGTAACACAATAGAGACACTGTAACACACAGAGACACTGTAACACACAGAGACACTGCAACACAAATAGAGACACTGTAACACACAGAGACACTGTAACACACAGAGACACTGAACACGAGACACTGTAACACACTAAGACACACTGTAACACACAGAGAGACACTGTAACACACACAGAGACACTGTAACACAAATAGAGACACTGTAACACACAGACACACTGTAACACGTAGAGACACTGTAACACGAGAGACACTGTAACACACAGAGACACTGTAACACAGAGACACTGTAACACACAGACACTGTAACACACTACAGACACACTGTAACACACAGAGACACTGTAACACACAGAGACACTGTAACACACAGAGACACACTGTAACACACAGAGACACTGTAACACACAGAGACACTGCAACACACAGAGACACTGTAACACACAGAGACACTGTAACACACAGAGACACACTGTAACACACAGAGAGACACTGTAACACACAGAGACACTGTAACACACAGAGAGACACTGTAACACACACAGAGACACTGTAACACAAACAGAGACACTAAGACACACAGAGAGACACTGTAACACACAGAGACACTGTAACACACAGAGACACTGTAACACACAGAGACACTGTAACACACAGAGACACTGTAACACACAGAGACACTGTAA